>JAPMOQ010065516.1:937363-958644 GCA_026543055.1 Argiope trifasciata | reverse complement strand
TTCAATGCTTCGTTATTATTCTCTTTAATGTTTCTGAAAAGGCAGAGCAGAAATATAAATATTGATCACTTTTATTTATTACAATAGCCCTTTAAACCTTCCCATGCATTTTGAAATATCAATTTATTATGCTTAATAGGTATTAAAATCAGCAATAGATTTAATAATTTATGTTAGGTCAGTAACTCTCTTGGTAATTTTCGAACTTAAGAAACTGATAAATTTTCTTAACACTTAAAAGGTATCAGTAAATGTGTGATAACATAAATTTTATGGGGCATATTAATGAATGCCAGCTGTTATGGGTGTGTCTCATATTACGGTGGAAGATGAAATATTCTTATTCTAACAATCCTTTGGGAATTTTACTCCATAAGTACTTAATACTAAGTCCTACAACATTCCTCATAAATCAGAGAATAATTTTCTAAGAAATTCTTTCTTAATTGTTTCCAATAAACTTAAGTGCTCCCAAGATAGTTGAGGATATAGTCGAAGATTTCTTCTAAACTTTTAAAATTTTAAGAATCTTTTGTTGTCCATGTCTTTATAGCAGGGTAAATTCGTTTCTGAAAGAGAAAACAAGATCAAATGGAAACAATTATGATTATTGTAGTTCAAAAAATGATTAACATAATAATCTAACTTTTTGAATTAGTTGATTTTAATTTTTATTAAATTGATACATATATTAGTTTTTAATTTTATTGAATTGATTTATAAATTAGTTGCTTTTAGTAATTATAGAATTGATATATAAATTATTTGCTTTTAATGATTAGGGAATTTATACATAAATTGATAGCTTTTTATTGTTATTGATGTTATTTTATTTTTATTGTTATCGATTTTATCGAATTGGTTTATAAACTAGCTGCTTTTAATTGTTATTGTATGAATAAAAAACCAACAATCTGGAAAACATATTAGATGAATTCATTCAATAAGCTAGCTTTTTCTATATTGACTTGAGAACTACATTAAACAGAATTGAAAATTTTCAGATAATTAATTTTTATTTCCTAAATTAGACTGAAGAATCGATATGATGGAGCTGAATATTTTGATAAACAAGACTAATTCTTTCCTGCAATAAACCATGGGATTTAGATAAGCATGAAAGTCATAAAAAATATATTCATTTAAATGCATCACAGGGTCCATTTGATTTTAAAAACTACTGTAATACATTTATAGAGAATTCCATGATTTAAATTTTTTCTAAGGACATAAAGCCAGAAATAAACGGAATATCTAACTTCAATACTTGAAAGCAACCATTGTCAATAAAATTATATTTGAAAAACTGCTATGCTTTCAATTTCTTGAGTTATTTATAAATAATGCTAAAACAAATTAAAATAATTGCAATTTTCCATCACGAATTCCCAATTGTCATGTAAGAAGACTAATTTTTTCACTGTGATCATGTCGGATTGATACCAAGTCACGTGGTATGATTAAATCAAAGGGAAGACATCGTGTTTTCGCTCATAACTCAGACTTTTGAATCATCAGGGTTTAGAAAATCGTTGTTTTTTAATTAATCGAATTAATTTCCGTCTTAAATCTTTCGAAATCTTTTCTTTAACCATCTAGAATTTTTTTTTTTAAAAATTATACATATACATAACTTTCGATTCGTCTTCCTGCTGATTCATACTCATTCCCATATTCTTCTCTTCGCTGCTTTGGTGGATTTTTTCTTACCACCTACATTGACCATTCAAAATAATTGTGTACGTGATTGATATTCCTGCCAAAATGTAAAATTTTGTTAGCGGTAAGTTACCAAAAGTCACCAACCTCCTTTATCATTTTCTACGGAGCCGAAAAGCGAAAAAACTGTCAAAAGCGTTGAATTGCCAATTTTCTGAAATTAAATTTTGAGGCTTCTAAGCCCTCGAGACAGAGCAGCATTGTGTTCGTACATAATTAAATAAATTTATATATGTACATGGATTAGAAAATTAAATTTTCAAATCAACTATTTCAGATAGAGGTTTCTTGAAAAAACTAACATGCTTATAATTCAGTGAGTTCTTTTACCAATGTTATGATAAATAAAATAAAAATGGTTTAGCTTTTCCAACATTTTATACCTCTAAGAATACATATTGTTTGAAAGAACCAATATTACTTATTTGAAGAGTAACCATTACTTCTCAAACATTTAATTCTTTCCGTAAGTTATTTAAATAATGAACAAAAGAACCACTCTATCTTATTTCGCAACACTGTCTTTTTCCCAACAAAGCTTTGATTAACAGTGATCTCATTTGCAAAAGGATTCCTTTTGACAAGTATCTGAGTTAATTAGATTATGCAACATGAAATCGAAGAATCTAGGTTTCATAAATATTCATGTACTATCCCGTGTTGGCCTGAAATTGTTTGCACAAATGAAACAGTTCTTCTATTACGTTTATCGCGTGACAGCCCTCTGTTTCATAATTCAAGAGTATGTAATTCTATATCAAGTTATAAGATAATAATTTAGAATCACTTGCTTTAAATCAAGCTTCTGTGTTCATAAAACAGAGTACAACGTCATGTTTATAAATCACACAAATTGAATTTTGTTTCTAGCTGCTATGTTTTGATTCTAAAGGGAAATTAACAAGAAAATAAGGCTGAGCCCCAGGGGAAATAAAATCCTATACAAACCAATTTGGAAGAATATTCGTGTACATTTCAATATTACATATTCTTTTAAGCCAATTTAGTAAATATGTGGCATTTATTTTAATATCATGTAGTATTCGCAGAATTTATATCTTACATAAAGAGCTATGAATAAGAAGATAATTTACTTATAAGGAAAACGGCATGACTCAAATAATTTATTATGTTTACTTAATAGAAATAAATTTTAATGCGTTTAAGATTTTTAGAATTTAATCATACATACCTTAATCCTTTATGAACAGAAGCTACACACTTTTGGGAATCCTAGCTGGTTCTAACAAAGATTATTATTATATTTACGAAAGCTATATTCTCTATTTAAAAATAAATAAGGAAAAATGCATCATTTTGAATGAATATTTCATAACAGAAGGAAACTTTTGAGCTATTGTTTACCTTCTACTTTCTAGAGATGAAAAATTTATGCTCAAAAATTTATTAAGACTATTCAGGAGAATTTGGACTGAAGAAAATTTTCCATTACCTGACTTATCTTTGCTTACAAATTCATTAAAATGATGAGAAAAATACATTGTTTAATTTGAGTTTACTGGAAAAATATGCATTTGTAAACGCTGTGAATCAGAAAAAAAAATGTTACATTGTTTAGAAAAATAAATTAATTTTTTATTGAGTTAAATCTACAGATTTATTTCCTTTTATTTTGATATTTTCTAGATTATCATCAAAAATTCAAAGAATCCAGATTTCGTAAGCCATCAAGTTGTATATGTTTAACACATTTTCTGTCTCTGCCGTAACTGTGCGTTACAAATAATATGCAATTGTAGCAAACCATCTTATTAGATGGCACCTTATCTACTACAGTTAAAAGATAGCAAAGATGGTTTCATCTAATTAGATAGATGGTCCTGATATCAGGCGTGGGTAGTGGCAGTGAACGTGTTAAACTATTAGAATTCTTTCATTCATTGTCTATATGTTATTTATTTATTAAAAGTTTTAAATAAGCAATTCTATTAATTATAAAAAATATTCCTAGTATAAATATTTGAAACACAATGTAAGTTCATCCTCAAGCAATTTTTTGAACGTTGTATAAATTCAACAAAAAAAACTGGAAAATATATCTAGAATTTGTTGAATATTAATGAAATATATCTAACAAAAATTTCTTTGCACATGCACTTTCTAAATAATAGTATAATTAACAAAGTAACAATATTTAGTATTGAAGTAATGTTTAGATAAATACAAAAATGACTTGGGGCAATCTTCAACAAAAAGAAAATGAAACAAAAATATTGCATTAGTCATCTCCTCTTCACAAAATTGATTAGATAGTGTTGACTTGTAATGACAGGATTTTAAACTGACCAAGCAGATTAATATAATTAGGTAATTTAGTTCAGTAATTCGCACAGTAAAACGTCTTCATTTAAAAAAATTAATCTATAATCTACTTTTGCTCAATTGGTACGAAAGCTCGTTATGAAATAAACCTACAAAAAATCATTTTGTTAGCCTTTGATGAAAATTTTCAGAACTACAGTATATGTTGTAATAAAAAGTCAAAAGTTTGAAAAATCTCAAAATACTTTGGCACAGTTTTTGAAAAATTCAAAAATAGTGCCTAACATTTGTGCACACAGTATTGCTTCAGAAATGGATGAAATAAATCATAAATAAAACTATTATTTTTACAAATTTATAAGCATGAGTGTGTGAAGAATGTAAATTGTAACCCATAAAAGTTTTACTTCAAAACAACATTGAAATACTAAAACCTAAAAATCCTAAAATGTTTGCTCATATCTGTAATAGTTTTTGATGTATTTACAAAAACTGTAATATTTCAATAGCTGAGTGTCTTGACACATTATTTACTGAAGAAATGTATACTATTTTTAATATTTTATATTCATCTATTTATTTTGATTCGGGAGTTTTAATTGTTATTAGAAAATTTCTAGGTCATAGGATTTTAATAAAAGTACAAATTAACTTACTTATCAGAAAAGTAAATGTTTTTAATCAATTAATATAAAATATGTGAAATATGAAGTATTATTGATATTAGAAAAAAAATCATTTTGTTAAGGAATTGCTATTTTTTTACAAATTATTTACATTTTATCAGTTTTCCTTTTTTATTAATATTTAATTTTCAATTATTAGTTTTGCAAATAATGCGTGTTTGAGAATTTTTAAATGCATATTTAGTATTTCTCTTAGAAAACCTATATTCTATTTGACTTAGCAATTTCAAATAAGGATGATAAATATATTATAAATGAAAATCGAAGATAGTCAGCATATTTAAAAGTATATTTTTATCCAGGTACTTCAAAGTACACTTATTTACATTTATTTCAGATATTCTATTAATTATAATTATTGCCATAACTGTTTTTCAAGCATGATTTGATACTTTTCCTGAAATATGAAAATTGATCTGATGCACATTAAAATGAATCAATGTTTCTCAATTCAATAGAGATCAATCAATTACTACAAATAATAAATTGAATAAATTATGTCTTCACTTTTTTATATCCCAACAATCAGAGCCAATGTCATGAATTTGGCCAAATTTGAAAATAATTTTAGAAATGTTTAACGTATATATCAAATGCAATAAAAATAAAAGTTACTATTGATAATCTTGATTTATGGTAATTTTCCTCTATTGTGACCTGAATTTCAATTTTTTCTTTTTCAAATAAATTCAGCTTTATGTCCACCTGAAGCTAACGCAAAAATATTCTTACTGGGCCACCCATATTGAATTAAAAATCACTAGCCTTTATTCATTCCGTTCGTTTGCATTTGTATGATTGGCAATAGTAAAATCACTGTCACTATCAACCAAATTAGATAAATAAATCACTTGTTTTTATCACATAACAACAATAAAAGGAGATAACTGAAATAATTAAAAAAAGAAATATCGCTTGGTAAAAAGTATTAAAAAAACAACTCGGTGGTTTATTTATAGCTTATATTTTATACAATCCAAAAATATACGTGGTTTTATCTGCTGTTTTCAATGTATTTTTTTGAATGCAGTTGAACTCAAAAGTAAAAATACAATATTTCAAAATTCAAATGCAAATTAATGATCACTTGATGTTTCTATGATGAGTTTTTTATTTTTTTGGAAAAAGTTGTGCAACTATTGTGTCTAAACTCCTAATGGAACACTGCTATTTAAAATATTTTTTTTGAAATAATTTTTTTTTTACTTTATTGCGTTAAAAACTCTGATAACTCGGATATTAATTGATTACATCGGAAATTTGATCAATTATCACAGTGTACGAAATTTAAATCAAATTTCATCTATTTTATGTTTTGCATTTCTGAGAATTAAACTTTCAGCAACTAGGAATTACCTTACTCACTCAATTAAAACAACTCAAAGTTTGATACAACTTTTTAAGAATTACAATTAAAACAATGAATAACAAATAATAAATCAATATCAAATTTTACCTAGCGTGACTTTACTTTTAAATGTTTTCTCATGGCTGTAATAGGAAAGACGTAATGACTTCATTATTTGCCCAAGAAATAAAACGTCACTGTTTGATGTAAAAATTACTTAAGATACATAATGCCTCTCACTTGTTAATTTTGAATTCCACCCGGACTCATTTTAAATTTTTTTCTCATTCATTAAATTTGCAGCATCAGATTATTCAATGATCACTACGCTTTTTCTTGTATGCATCATATACGGAGAAAAAACATTCTAATTCTCATTCTAATGCCAATCACGATTGCTTTAAAATAAAATTTCCTTACTTAAAACTTGGTAAATTCATTGAATTTAAATGCCATCAGACAAATTAGTTCCTTATCATTAATGTAAAATTTGAACAAATGCATTTTATTTTCCTTCAACTTTTCTGGATATTACGGAAATGTCTTTAGGGCACTATTAGTCATACACGCTATTAAAAAACATTTTGAAAAGGTTCTCATTTGCTAATTACTTATGTGTCATCTTTCTAGGATGAATTTAATTTGGTAAATGTTATAACTTCTGACAAGTTTTGAATGATTACAATAATTATCTCAAACAGAATCATAGCGACTTATTTAAAAAGTAATGATGGAAATTGTAAATAATCGTGTATTAAATAAATCATCAAATCATATTCTCTTAATTTGCCTTAGTATTATGCCTTACTATGCTTCTTCAAAATACTAATAAATTACTATATTTTGTAGATGTTTTAATTTCCTCCTTCAATTATTACGATTTAACACAGTATAAAAGTATTCAATTATACGATTTAACACAGTATATTTACAATCACCCTGAATAATGCAAATTCATATCCATTATTTTTCTTAACACAATGGATTCTACATTCTTCCACAGCAAAGATAAATGCATATATATGACTTAAATTTTTTAAAGACAGTGACTTTCATAATGAAGACATTCATGCCAAATGGAAAAATTTCCAGAATTATATTCCTTTCTTTTAGTTTTCTACTAAAGTTTTAAAAATATGAAAATCATATTTTTCATGTACCATAGAAAGTGATATCATAAATTCAGTGTCTTCAGGCTAGTTATGCATTTTTTTAAACTTTAACAGATGAAAATATAGCTTTAATCCATAAAATATTGAGATTTAATAATCTTATTTATCAAGAAATACGTTTTATAATGATGGTAATAAATTTTAAAGCGTAAGATGATAATTTTGTTTTATTTCTCTATCGGTGGAGTTTTTCAGAATTAAATAATCTGCATGAGCTTTGTTATAAAAGGCAACTTCTTATATAAATAAAAATTTATAAGTTTCATAATAATAAAATGCATTAAATAAATGCAAGTTTTTTAATCCAAAGTATGCAAATATGTGGTGCAATCTACTTCACAGTAATTAATATTTTCAATGAACATCCTTCATATTTGAAATAAATATAATCAAATTAAAACATTTTAAGTGGAACTAGAAATAAAATTCTAGTAATTCCATTTGTATTAAAGAATTCAATACAATTTTATCCAATGATTAAATGTGTGCAAATCATAGCCAGAGCCATGGAAGAATAAAATGTTTTACTATCAAATACATAGTTATCCAATGAAAGAAATTAAATCCAGTTATCCTATGTAAGAAATTTAATTATAAACAATGACTGTTAGTTCGTTTCTTTTCAATTTTTATTTAATATGTCAGAAAATTATAATAAGTTTGCTGCAATGATTTACACGTTTTCTTGTGTCACAATGTGTCATAAAGTTCTTCTGTCACGTCAATACTGCGTTCACAGGCTGCACGCGATTTCCACATTTCCTACAATTTGCACGTTATATCTTGCTGAAGAACAATGGCACTGGGTGTGAGACATTGTTTTAATCCCAAACTAGTTGTCATAATAAGTAGGAGTAAAATCACAAATACCAAATATGGCAAAATTATAAAACAAGCACTAAAATTATTCACTTGTTAAATACATTCTTGTTAATATATGCTAAACTCATTCGCATCAGAATCCCTAAAACCCTGTTATAAAAATACGTGATATAAGAAATTGCGCTCACAATATCAAGATAAATAAAATAAGACCTTTTCTTCTACCATTTATTATATAAGTAATTAGAAAGTCTTTAATGAATACAAAATGTTAGTATAAAGTAAGTTTTACAAATAATAAAATGTACGTCATTCCGTATCCCCATTTTTGAGAATAATTTCTTCCAAAAAAACAAGTAGCAATCCTTGTAATTTGAAATAAAATTAAAAATTAAAAAAAAGTTCAGAATTAATAGAAAAAAATAAGGTTATAGTTTTGTCAGCTTTCTTTACACATTGCAATCAGCTTTTTTTGCGCATGGCAATCAGCTGATTTGCGAAAGAGGAATTCAAATATCCCCGTGGAAGTTTTCACACCATTTCAAAATTTCCAAATATTGAAGGGTAATACAACAAATGTGTTTCTTGTTACAAAGCAATCTTCGAAAAATGTATGTGAAAACTAGAATAAAACTTGGTCAATTTTTAGCAGGAAAATAAACACGTGTTTTAAATGCAAATGTAATTAGTTTAATTGAAAATTTAGTTCTGGAATTTATGATTTATAAAAAGAAATACATTTCTACGAACAAAAGCTTTCACATAGTAAAATTTGTACTGTACTGTTTTGTTTGAGATTTTATCGCATTTTGCGTATATTTTTGAAAAGCTGAATTTGTTTTACTTCACAAGTAACCTTCTTATATTAATTATAAGCATTTCATAAAAAAAGTTACAAAAAACAGATTCCTAACGGAAGCGAGAATTGGAATGAAGAAAATTCACCATTCTATATTGCTTACTATAGCATAAGATATCCTATTTGCATACGTTTGAATTTAAATGTCTTTTTTCTTTAAATTTTTTATGATAAATTACTAATAAACCGAACATATTTGTATTATTAATGTTATATCAATTTGAAGTCTTGTTATTAAACTTATTATTCTAAATCTACACCAATGTTATTTGGGAAAATTTTACAAGTTGTCAGTTAGAAAAGAATGACACATAAAAAGTATATACTTCTGTTAAAGCTTTAAGGATTTTATTCCAAATAATCTGCCTTTAAATTTGATTATTATTTCATTTAGACATTCTTTAGAGAAATCAAAAATAATATATCCGATATTCAAACCAAAATCAAAGATTTTACCTCTTAAGATAAATCTTTCGAATATTATTAAACAGTAAACAACGCATATGTACTTTTCAGTGATGAAGTTAAATATTTGATCACAAATTCATAGCAGAAATCTAAAATATGAATTTATACATAATTTCTCAAAGTATTTGAAAATAATTTTTACCTTTCAATATCGGAATATGAAAGTACTTATAAAATCCCTTTTCGATTCCCGTATCTTCTATCATTTCCATTAATATTCATGATTTCCCAGTCTAAGAAAACTTTTATTGATATGAATTGAAATATTCAAATTTACTGAGGCAAACAAATTCTGTACTCCAGATATCATATACATATAGACTTGGTAGACATTTCAGAATATCAAAAGTTCACGTTTCAGTAAAATGATATACTTCCTCATATTCAGAAACGTCTTTATATTTCTCGTATATATACATTTTCTTTCTAGACTAGAACTTCTAAACTCAACTATCGTTCCTTCACTTTTCAGTTGAACCTTTATTCAAGAATTCAAATGATTTTTTTCAAAGATTCTTGAAGACTTTTTCTTATGAATCTTTATTTCATCCTCGAGAAATCAGTAGCAAGAGATGCACCTTTAAAATCTTTTTTCCTTGGCAAGTAAGAAGTTGCATTTTAAAGCGTCAAAAATAAAGTAAATCAAACTTGCTTATTTTTTCCAGATGGGAATATTTTAGCAGTTTTCAACCCATCTCTTGTTTTCTTAATATAATACATATTAATGAAGTTTGTTGGCTCCATAAATATAATTTGAATTCATAATATTCACAAATAGGCTTTCATAGTTTCTTAAAACTTTATTATTCTTCTATATATTTCTTGCTTGTAGATCAAAAGTTCTGGTTCAATATTATAATTTAATTCAGATCCATTTATGATGATAATACCATGCAATTTATCTGTCATGAGTCACTTATTCAAGCTCCAATAAAATCTTAACTATAAAGACGAATTTAACAAGAAAATTCAGCTTCAATTTAGAAAATTGCCAGCAGGTTTCTACAGAAAAATCAAATGTTTCTTAATTTCACCGTTCATAATTAAAATAGGTAGAAGCTATTTACTACTAATACGATAAAATAAACTGCTGAAAATCATTTATATTCTTTCGATCCATTTTTTTCATATTTGAAAACAGTATCTGTATTGAATATGCTCATTATAAGACCCTAAAAATAACATTGGAGAGATCCATTAAAATAACATAAAATATATAAAATAATATAATTTTTTCATAAAAATATTGTAATCATCATTTAAATTTTGAATTACTCTGGTTTTTTTATATATACATTTGGATACTTGAATTCATATATTGGAAGGATTCATATAAGAGCAATATTATATCCTTTCTGAATTTTATTCCTCTTATTTTCTTTAGTTAGTTTGAAATTTGAAATTAAAAAGCAATTCTAAAATATGTCAATATTTTTTTCAGATTCATAATTTGCAATACATTCTAAAATTTTACGATTATTGAAAGTGCAGTCATCATTAGTTTTTTTTTCATATTGCCATTTGTTTAATTATTTAACTAACTAGTTATAATGTATGCATTGAGACAAGTTAAAGAAATGAGAAAAATATTCCATTATATGCTTTAAACTCTTTTTGGTATTGATTAGCAAAGATCATGACTTTTGGTATTGATTAGCAAAGATCATGACTTTTGTTTCTTTTAATTTTCGCTTTGAGATTGACTTAGATATCACGAATCATACTCCTGTCATGGAAAAAATCGCAATGAATGGGTATTTCTTGAATTATTGATCACATCAAAGCCAAGTAATTATTTTTGACAATATACAGTGTCTTATAGGTCGACTAACATTTACGGGGAATAAGTGTACATAAATCTAATAATATCAGTGATGGAGTAAGTAAAGACAAGAAGATGAAGATAAAGTAAAAAGAATTCCCGTATATTTGCATATTTAATTAAAGCGTAATTTGTTTTTGCTATTAATTAGTTCAGAAAAATTACAATTTTTCCAATTTCTTTGTCAATATATAGTATAGCAAGAGTATTTAAGCATTATACCCATATACTTGACAAAAGATAATCATTTTTAATTTTAATATAATGAAAGAGAGTTCAGTACTTATTACAGAAACAGGCAATGTAAATTTTTGTAACATAGTTAATACATTAGAAATAAATCATTATAATTACTAATTAATATATATTGAAATATGTGTCGAGCATTATTTACATTCCTCTCATTCAAAATCAAATCCAGTTACAAAGTAATTATTTGGATTAGGTTTTCATTTACATCGTTGTCATAAAACGCTACAAAGCTTTTGGAACAATTTTCTAACTCATTTTTTTCTAAAGGTTTTGTGTCAATGATTAATTTGAAATACTTTTAAATCTGTCTTCTATTTGTACAATATCATGAACCATAACAGAATTTTAAAAATATCATCTAAACTCCCTAACCAAGTTTTCAACATTTTCGAATTCGTTTTTCTAAAAGATGTTCTGAAGGATTCAAATTTTGCCTCTTCTAAATACGAATTAAAATTCGTTCTTAAATTTTGAATTTTAGTTTTAATTTTATTAACTAAAAGACCAGTCGAAAAAAAATTATTTTTTATTTGAAATAGTTTATTAATAGCTAATTTTGGACAATATTGTAAATTATTTTATTAAACATAAAATAAATGTTATTTCTGTATTGAATTCAATAGACTTTTAGCATCGGAACAGCTGTAATAATGTGGATTTCATCAATAAATTCTTCTAGGGGGTTAAAAGTTTACTCAAACTGTGTGTACACTGCTTTAACCATACCTATTTTGGATTCCCAAAGAGTGACGCGTAAAGGTTTGAGAGTAATGTTAAAATGCTTTTGTAGATTTCCCCATCTTTTTGTAGATGCAGAAAATAAGCAATAAAAACATTGCAATAACTAAAAGAAAATACTGCTTGAAATGACATCAAAAATCAATAAATTAAAAGAAAATTATAAGCCAGGCACACCCAAAGAGCACCAATGGTTGGAGCAGCATAGTCAAAATCAGGGCTTTTGTTCCAGAAAACAAACAGACTAGAACAAACTAATGTATATGATCAATAGAAATCTAGATTTTCTTTTCTAGATTTTACATACCACTTTTATTTAGCGACTTTTATACTGCCCTTTTGTGTTTCTGCCGTTGTCGTCTGCCTGCCCACTACAATCCATAATATCTAAATAAAGCTGCTTAATACTTCCGAATAGATCTTTTGCTGTTCCTTCTCCAGTCACACCAGTTACTTCAATACGCACTATAAGTGACTCATTTATAATTAATCTTTCTTCTTCATAATTTATATACTTAATAAGACTGCAGTTTGTTTTTATAGGAATTATCAGAAATAGAATCCATTAAATATTGTAATACGTAGCTGCAATTACATTATCTTTAATTTTGTTACGAACTTCATTTCCTAAGTTAGGAAACTTTTGATCTTATAATGTATGAACTAAGTCAATTTAGTTAGTGGAATTTTTTATTCTGTTTATATGATCCATAAGTACATAGTCGTATTTTCTTAGTAGTTTGATTACACTTAAAAAAATTCCATCATTAAGTGTTCTTATTATTTTGTGAATTGCACGAAGTAGAAGATTATTGCACGCTAAAAATAGAATCCACAATTCTTTAAAATAACAACTTAAGTAATGCCGTTTTCTTACTTGTATTAATTTGGATTTGTTTCATCTACAGTCGAACATAAATTTAGTCATTGCAGTAATTCTTTCTGAATTGTGCATTGCTAGGATTTGATTGCTTAATTTATAATCCTTTTACTTTTTCTTAGAACAACTTAATAAAAACAGACATACCCAGATGCACACATAAAAAATATTACATTAAATATAGACAAAAGAAGATAGCTGATGATTTACATTTAACTCATCCTCAGCCTGAATTACTGGACGCCAGGCTCGACGCTCTGTCTTATTGAATTTTCCCTGGATTTTAATGATACCACTGCGACCTTTACCACTGCGATAAATGATGATACCACTGCTAATGATACCACTGCGTCTAATAAAGGTGTCAGTTGATGCTCAGACAGTAGCATGGAAACAAACTTGTAAACTTTTTGCATTAACATTATTGTCCAGAACACTATTTTAATTCTTATTTAAAAGAAGGGGCCCTCCACAGTCTCGGGACCCGAGTCCATAGCACCTTTAGCCCCCCTCAGATGGCCTGCCCTAAACAAACTCCATACCACCGAAAAATCGACATGCAACTATTAAGTTCAGTTTTTTTAATTTTTCTCAGAAAATTATATTCATATATCATAGAATACATTACAATCACTGAATTGTGAATGGTATGAAATTTCAATTCAAGAAATTGTTTATTTTGATGTTGATCATATTTTAAACAATTTCATTCAAATAAATTAGTATATTGAAGATAAAGTGTTTGAGAAATATGCAAAGGAAATTTTATTATATTATTATATAATATTATTAAATAATATTATAATATAATTTATTATTTTATTATGAAATATTATTTGATATATCATTTTTTGAAATATTTGGAGTTTTTATACTTATTTCAGAACTTAAGTTTATTTTCTAAATTGAAACTACGTAATGAATATTATGCAATCATTACCCAGGTTATTCATTTGAGGTGTTTTTTGGAATTCGGAGAAATCTGGTGAATAATTTCTAAGTTTTTCAGTAAATATTTAAGAAACATATAACGAAGCAAAATAGAAATAAAATAAAATATGCAAAGTTATAATCTGAAACAATAAATAAAATGATATTTATCACTAGAAAGATAGGAATGGTTAGACTGAAAGCAAATGGATGTTGGACCTTTATATTTTCTTAACTTATTTTTATTATTCTTATCAACCCTGTTAACAAATATACAAAATGTATCACTGAAGAAACATTGGAGGTTTGAGGGGGCTGTCATTTGTCTCCTATTCTGGTTCAAATTTATATGTCTACTATTTCTCTTTCAATTTACAGGCATTCAAACACAACTTAGAAGGAGTATAAATAAATTGTGATAGCAGTAAAAAATATCTAATGGTCACTTCCAACTCTTTTTACGGTTCAAAACATCTGATTTATTGCAATGAATAATATTTTTTCCTGCGACAATTTTTATTTAGATTTATTCCCACATCCGTTTGACTTATAGTTTCTTCTGTGAAGTTACAAATAACCCTTTTTAAAAGAATTCTATCAGAAAAAATTTAGATATAATTTACGAAAAAATAATTTTAATTTATATCTGAAATCATTTTTCCCAAGAAGAATATATTCCTAAAGACGAGAGTAAATAATATTTGGAGACTGAATGAGGACGCTTTATAGAAATTGTACAAAGCTATTTCTTTTCTGAATTAGAAAAAAAAACATCGATGTTCTGAATGAAAATATTTCAAGGGAAACAAAGCAAAGATAGGGACAAAACGTACTGAAAAAATATTAAGAATACCAATTTGTTTTAAAATAAATAAAATGAGTGAGTGGAATTAAAAAGCAGTTATATGATCCATATTTATTTACATATTTAGATCATATAATTTTAAACCTTCTTCTGCTTTTACTTCTAAGGGCATTTCTAAAAATAAACCATGGCCTTTGTTTGGAAGGTTTGAACCTATAACTTACTCTAATTCTTAAAATATTAACACATTTGATTAAAAAAAATCATGAAGTGTTTAGGGTTGATAGATCTCAAATCTACAGTAATCGAATAACTTTAAATATATGAAATTATTATTGTGTTAAAAATTTGGAAATAATTCATGGAAATCGTCTGCCTGTCTTTAAAGTACATTAAAATGTAATGATATATAAGCGACTAATCCAAAAAATGATAGTACATATACATACTATAAGCTATGAAAAATTAAGTATTTCAGTATTAAATTTGAAAGGTTAAAATTTGAAGGTTAATTTTAAAAATAGCAAATATACCCATTCATGAAATCTGTCGGAGAACCTTTAACATGAAGCCAATCATAGCCATTTACAATATAAGAAAATAAAACAGAACCATTATTACTTTACATCTTTAAAATTTGCCAAAAGTTTATAAAATATAGAGTCTTATTCGCATTTTTAAATGTGAAAATGTACGTACAATTCAAATTCAAAAACACTGGACTGTACTCAAGTAAAATTATCAAGTTTAATAGTATTTATCTGACTACATTCCAGAGAATAATATAATATCAAAACGCAAAATTTAATTCATGAATGTATTATAAAAATCTGTTTTATCACTATTGGTTTTCGATAATTTGAAAATAGCAGTCAAAATTACCACTTCTAGTTTACTGAGGTTGTGTAAATCATCGTCTTTCTTGTATTAGAGTCATTTGACCTTTAATAGAACATAAATATATTATTTCAGCTATCAAATTGGCTAAAATCAAATAACTAAAATTAAATTCATCTATGCTTATCAAATCTCAATTCTATCATGTTATTTCTTAAAAGGCATTGAACAATTTGAAATTTATATATGGTCTGATCATCATATATGATATTTTTAATGGTTTTACATTTAGCAAATAATCTGCATAAAGTACAAAACCATAATAAAAGATGAAATAATATTAAAAAAAAGATATTACTTAAAACATTTTGAAAAAATATTTTCAAGAAGCCCCAAAATAAAAATTTATCATATGAATTATCATTATCATATGAAAAATTCAGCACATCACCTTTACACTAATTTATATAAACCGTTTATATTTTAGCTGAATCAATATATATATTTAAACTAAATCAGAATCTAAAAATTATTTATTGAAAAGATAAAAAAAATGGATACAATTGTTCAATTATTTCTTTTAATACTGTTTAATGACAGTTATATCACTATTTGCGTTATAAGATATTGTTAAGAAAATAATCCTTTTTCTCAAAGAACTAACTCCCATAAAAAAGATTTTTGTGAATTTATTTTTATTTATATACAGAGAAATAGTGAAAATTGCATTCTCGAGTAAGAGTAGAATTTCAGCCAGTACAATAGCTGTTTGGTAATCCTTGAATGCACGAGAAATTTACAGCAGTAATACAGTCTTAGAGTGTTGTAAAGAGTGCTTGAGTAAGCGCGAATTCCCATGAGAAGTCATTTCTCGGTTTCTTGTCTTGCCAGTCTTTCAGCAGTAACAATTTAACTTCCTTTTTCATTTGTACTTCTCAACCCCATGGGAGATCCAGGAGTGAAGTGAGGATCTTGCGAGCCGCTTCTTAAGTGCGTGTGTGGTTGGCTGTTCATGGAATGAATTATTTCTCTTTCTCTACGAATGACTTGCGAAATTTTCAGACAAAGCTGTGTTGAATATATTCTAAGAAATGGGATAACTTTGCAATCTGTTTCAATCCATAAAAGTGAATAAGGTGAAAATGAACAGTTTTTAATTCAATAAAATGTATTCCAATGTAAGATTAAATCTTTAATAAAGAATACAATTTTTATTCCATTAAAAGATAAATGTGGATTGAAAGAAGTCTTGCTGACAATAAAGATATTTGAAGAATTTCATATTTCTAAATTATGTAATTCAAATTTTAAGAGCTCTACTTCTTTTGAAATAGCAGTAATGAAAATAAAACATTTTACTTTAAACAAAAAAAAACATTTTGTGACATGAATCCGATATGTGTGCCAGATGTTCTGACAGCGAAACTGTTTGAAGAATAATTGGAACTTATTACATATTTTTAAATCTAAAGAATTCCTCTTTGAATTCTTTAACTAATTTAAATTGCATGTTATATAGTTTTAACGCAATAACGGATCATAAGATATGAATATGAAAACAGAATAGATATCAAGAGTTATTTGAAATTATCTATAGCATGTCCAATAATGAGGTAATAAAAAACAAAAAGAAATAATAATCTGTATTTAATTTTCTAGATATTGGTATCACAGAAATTAAATTTTTTTATTCTAACATATATATGTTGCACGAATTGAATCTTGTTATAAATGCTGATATTAAATTATATAAATTGATACGTAATTTAATATCAACTGTAGATCAAATTATAGTTTATAAGTACTAAATTTCAAAAGCTCTAAAGTAGATTTATTTTTAGATTTTAATATTCACCTTTTTTGTGCTTGCCAGACATTCAGAACCAATCTTCTTTAATACAGTATAAATTATACTATTGAATTACACCTTATTTGTGTATGCTTTAAAATTGTTGTTTCCTTAATTCCAATGAAGTACCTTTCGAAATGAAGAAATAAATGTAATAAAATAAAAATAAGGAATACATTTTCTTTGCACATCTAATAATATGAGCAATTCGATGGATAATGGAAAAAAATGTTGTAAGACTATTGGAATGCAAATTTGTTCTCTTATGTTTTGGGAAATGGTAACTTTTCATATAGAAAATTTAAAAATAAACTTCACACTTTTAATAAAACTGAAACTGAAAAATGTTTAATATGATATTTTGAAAACGTTCATCTTTTGGAGAAATAACTTGACAAAGGGCTAAGAGCAAATTGGGAAAAACCTGTATAAGCCACTTAACAACTTTGGTCCCACATTCAGGACAGATGTATGGTTTCTGCTCAGTGGTCATTTTTTATTTATGGCCGTATACTTGTTCTTTCAGATCCGACCATTAAGAAGGAACTGAAGAGGGATATACAGTCAAACATTCCACTTCTTATATGCCCTATTTCGTAACCAGTATATGATTTCATAGACATTAACTGACTCATGCGAACATCTCCTAGTTTAAGGGTGCAGTTCTCAGTTATGCATGAATCGAGAAATACTTCATAAATTCTTCGAATCATTACTTTTCTTCATAAATTTATATAGAAGGTACATATGGTATGAACCAGATTATTTTTGATAAAAATGTTGGCTTCATAGAACCGGGCTATTTTTTTCAGAAATTCTCTAATTATAATGTTTGATAAAGTTATTATATAACAGTTATGCTGCGGCAGTAAACCAAATGCTTTCCACATCGATATTGCCTATTTTAAACTTTTATATCACGCCATTTTCAAACATTTCTTGTAGTTTAATTGTATGAAAACTGAGTCTGTATCTTCTAAAAACAGATTCAGACTTTGAAATTTATTAAGATTTACAGAACCTTCTCGTATTCTGATTTTGAGTTGCAATATCCCGAAACTATTTTAGCGCAGTTCGATAATCCAAGAAGACATTCGCTTCTTGGATTATCGAACTATCTCAAAATCTTCCCAGCTTTACACTTTTTTTCGATTCCGAATTCATTGAAATGTAGGGAATCGAATTTATACAAAATTCACTCTTGGTCAATTACTAACATAGCATTCCACCGATAATTATTTTTTATCAAATTTCTTTATTGCTATAGTTTAGATGTTGAAATTTTCATATATTTCTTTTATCCAAAGAAAAAAAAATTATTAATAAACAATTTTTATGCTGTAAAGAATAAAGCAATATATATTAACAGACTGATGACCTACAAAATTACACTCTAGGAGACAGAATTTCTTTAAATATCTTGTAGTAAAATTGTTACCATTTCTTATGTTATTTATCTTTTTTTTTGTAAAGCGTTATTTTACTTTCCATTGTCATTAGTTCTTAAATTTTGTAAATAATTTTAAATATTAGGGCGAAAATTTACTTTAAAAACACGGTGTTACTGCAAGTGTTTTCCTCATTTATTTTTTATTACTTTTTTTCTAAAGGTCCTATTATTTCCGACACATATTTTTCAAAATAATTTTAACAAATAATCTGTATAAAAAATTACATAGTCCAAGATAGAATTTTTTTAAATTATTTTTTTTTTACTTTTATTAAATAATTATTTTAAAACAATTGATTTTAGCAAGAATCGAAATCGCATGAATATATATATATATATAAATTCAAGAACAATGTGAAATAGCTCAGAAGATATTGAATCATTTTTTTAATTTTTATTTTGGAATATTTATATTGATATATTCAATATTTTTATTGATGTAATAACCAAATCTGTTTATGCTTACATGAGTAATACAATTTCAGAATATATAAAAACTGAATTAAGAAACATGGTTTTGTTTTTCTGAATTCCTGTATCCATTTGTCTTGATTTTATTTAAATAAAAGAATACAAAGAATCGCTATACTTCTTTCTATAATTAGACGTTAGGATCGCTTTCTCGTGAAACGGTAAATAAAAAAATAGAAAAACTATGAATGAAACAAATAAAGGGCCGGAAATATCGTACTATGCTTTTTTTTTATTTTGAGATTTTTTATATTAAGGGAAATTAAAATCTGGCCTTCTCTCTACAGATTACCATTGGAATAAAAAAGAACGTATCGGAAGAATGTTTCTTATTTTTGAAAAAAAAAGACCCTTTTGATTTATTATTCATGTATTTTAAGAATATGTAATAAGAAAAGAAAAAGATTCAGTATTGAGTAATTTGACATTTTCGTAATGAGAATCAGGGAAAAAAACCTAAGGAAAAAAATGTAATATAAAATTCCCAGATCAAAACAATGCCCTGAGAAGATTTATCATCAATGTACGTATTTACTTTTGAAGTTACTTTAACTGCAAACCTTATTTGCATAATTGATTTAGCCTGTCTCTCGCTAATCTTTGAATATCATATTGAGAGCATTTCATTTCAGAGGAGATGAATTCAAAATTAATCATAATTTGAGCTCCATTATCTGTAATTTAATTCCTTCAAGGCCAGCATCTCGCATCGCAGATGGCAATTAATTGTATTCTCATTTAACTGTTCCAATAAAATTAGTTCAATTCTAATTCAAATCCCTTATTTCAGTGATTATAATGATGGTGAAATTCTAAAGTGATAACCCTTATCTTATGGAAATGATGTTCAGATCTTTGAAAGCGGAGTTTCCTATTCGAATTGCATAATTAACAAACCCTTCTAGCAATTATTATAACATATCGATTTAGATATTAAATAATTCCTACAAATAATTTTAGAAATTAAAATGAAATACAACAAATCATTTTCCTATTATTACCGTTTTTTTAAATAATAAATCAAATACATTTTAAAATATTATATGTGTATGTTATTATTACATAGGAAGTTTTTTAATAAATAGCAAATTTCGATGACTGTTTTCAACATTCTAAAAGCAGGAATTTTTTCATATGTAAAAAAATCAGAATAATATAAATATCAAGCTTTAACATGATGGATACTAGCAATATTAGCTAAATGCTAAAATTATAACAGTCCTCTCATACAAGTACATAGAAAGAGACAGAATAATAAATATTTATTATTTTGAACTTATTCTGAGAAAATAAATGCTGTTTAATGCATTAAAGTTATGATAGGAATATTAAAAATATTCTATACTTTCGCTACCGCAATGCCAGGATGAAGGCGTTATTACTTGGATTTTGTGTCGGATAAAATCTCTATTCTTTTTTCTCCGTTAAAAGGAAATTAGGATTAATTTTAACGAAAATATATGGAAGAACAGAAACAGTTTGGTCTATGATCGATAACCTTACAAACTTCCTAAAACACCAATGCTTAAAAATATGTCAACATGGTTACATTTTTTTGCTGAAGGGGTGGATCTGAAAAGGAGCAGACAAAAAGTTTTATACAAATCTATGATTTTCAGTGGTAATGCTCATCATCCTCAAGTTAATTAGACTATGAGAGTCAAGGGAGAAATCAGGCATTTTCATAATTCAGAAATTAAAATAAATAATTTTTTATATATTTTAACATAGTGAAGAAAGGGAATTGATTTTTTAAATGGAAATATCTAATTCCTAATATATATACATAACTCCAATTCTTAAGGTATTGAAAATGAAAATATAGAATGCATACAAGGATTGGTGGTTACGATAGCTCAGTAAAAAGAGAAAAAGTGGCACATGGACGTA
>JAPMOQ010065516.1:906332-937353 GCA_026543055.1 Argiope trifasciata | reverse complement strand
AAATTTCTCGCCACCAAGGAGGCTGGCGCTGCAGTCGAGACTGAACAATTGGAATGAAACTTACTAGTTTAAATAATTATAGATGTAATAATTATGATTGAGTTTTCAATTATTTTTAGTATGTATATGCAAAATAACAATATTGATGATAGTAAATGTTATTAAATATAGACGCATGCCAGCGAAAACTTTTCATTTATTTCAATCCAATGACTAAAGAAAATTTTCGATCTCATTAATTATTTGGAGATATTTGCTAGAAAGTAAAATTTTCATTAGCTAAACCTCGTTATGAAATAAAAATATGCTTTAGCCTTTGATTATATGATATTTTATGCTTATATTATAATGAAAATTTTAATAAGATATTCTGCTAATTATGCGATAATTAAATAAAAGTTATGTATAGGATTTCATTACTCATTTAATTATTTGAAGTTCAGAAATGTCTTGGTTAATTATATCTAATTAAATCTGCAGTCCTTTAATTATCTAATTTAATGAATTCAGATCAAGAGCTACGCATTTATTGAATACGAATGTAAGAGATGCCCTTGACAAGCTCTTTAATGTTTCCAATTTATAATTTGATTTATTCAAAGCTAAATTGAAACGCATGTCCGTAATTTAAAACATCGTTAAATAAAAATTATGTATTTTCAGAGTCTAAAATTCCTAAAAAAATTGTATTCTAGGAAATTAATATCAATCAAGAATTTCTTATTTCTTTATTAGATAAGTACATTTTTTATATCATATTTGGTATTTAGTTTCAATATTTATGTCTATTCAAACAATTCTATTTTATGATAACCAGAAAGTGTAACCCAAAACTTTTTCTTATATTTTCTAAGATTATTGTGATAAAAGAAGTGTAATGTACACTTCATGTCATTGGTGAATAATATAACTAAGAGAAAATATACTGTTATCCCGTGACCTTTAATGATTAATTTCTGGATTGCTATCGTTACGAAGGCATCAGAAAATCGAATATGTATTTTCAACTCTTTTCTTTCAACTGATTGAATTATTGAATATTAATACAGAATTACAATTATAATCTCAAAATCAAGAAAGAAATCTTATAAATTTAAATCATTGCGTTTTTAATTAAATGTTTGAAAAAGTGCAGATCAACCAAAAGTAAACCTTGTGTCAGATTTAGTCCAAATTTTGACATGTATCATAATCTTTGATGTTAAGTCCATGTATCAGTTTTTTTTTTCTATTTAGCTCTCCTTGGCTTGCAGTCTATGTACTAATTTATATTCTAAAATCAATTCGGATAGATTTCCTCAAAATGGATTTCATTGGAAATTTGATATAAATCTAAAATTTTGTAATTAAGAGTATATAATACATTACATCACCTTAGTTTTAGAGTTAAAGCTTTTCTGAATTATATTCGTAGACAGAGAGATGGACAAAAATATTTTTAAACATTGTCGGATGAAACTTGGAGATTTGCGAGAATTCTGAGTTCGAATTTCTTACAAAATTACAATATCTCCTCTTTGCATCGTTTGCAAATAAGAAAGAAAAAAAAAATATTTGAGAAAATAAGGAAATTCAATCAATGTAATCTGGGGATTTCTAAATACGTCGTATTATCAAGAATGGTGTGGTAATGTTGGGAAACAGAATATAGTACTAGAGGGAATTGGAAATAAAAGTAGCTTACGTAGTAAAGATTATTAAGATGATTCTAAAGCAAAAAGTGACTGCGATTTCAAGATAAACCTGAAGCATTATATAATATATAATAAATGAGGAGACTTTCTTTTATTACAAAGAAAGTTTGATATAGTTAATATGAGCTAAACGATTTTAAGAAAGAATATTTTTTTAACATTTTAAATCCTTTTTCTATAATTTAATGAAAAAATATAATAAAAGAACATTCAAATACATTAAGCAAATGAAATGAACTTTTAGAAGAAATTTTGGTTTATGTTCTCTACTTAGGTAAATAAATACATTTTGCAATTATTTATTTCTGCTTCTGTTTATTAGACTAACACACTTTAGCATTTGAAACTTTTAAATATGTAGCTAATTAAATGTTTCAATCAAATAAAAATAATGAGAATAAACTCTAAGAAAACAATATAAAAAGAGAAACTTATTTGTGGAAATTGGTATAAAATTTATTTCTTCAAAAGAAATCCCTTTGTTCCATAACCTTGAGTATTCAATTTTTATTGATGAAAATTTCCTTCTAATATGAATTTGCAATAAATCACATTTCATCTCTTCATTCCTCAATATCCATTAAAATGTCAAACAACTTGATGTAGATCTGCTAACTTTGGCACAGATGTAGAGGGGCGAATTAGAATATTTTCTGTCTTGAAATTTTAATCTATTCAGAATTCAGCTTGATTTGTGTGCATGTAAGCAATGATATTTTAATCTATTAAGAATTCAGTTTGATTTGTGTGCATGTAAGCAATGATATTTTAAAAATATTATCGCAAAACAATTTTGACATCATTTTATTTTTTCCGTGATACCCATTGTGAGTTTTTAGCTGAAATCTTAAATTTTTTTAAAATAAGTTTTACATAGTTTTTAACAGTACATTTCCATTCTTTAATAAAATGCATGGTTTTAACTGTTTCATCAAATATTTAGTATCAGTGATTTTGATCGGAATTAATCATCATTATTTAATTGTTTATTGAAAATTAAGGAAGAAAGATTAATTTTGTATGTGTAGTAATAAGAGCTGTTATTGATTTCAAATTCAACATAAATAATCAGAAAATTAATAATGTGAATTAATCTAAAAATAGTATGTATTTTGAAAGAAATTCCTACATAGTCATGTTCTTAATGCCTTTATGTTATTTTTAAAGGATTGCATTAGAAACATTCAAGTTCAAAAGAAAGTAAATTAGCACAAATCTATTAAATTAACAAGTTTTTTTTTGGCAATTATAATTTTATGCATAGAAATACTTTGCTCAGAGAGACATAAAAAATGCTGAATTAACAATTGCAATATTCATTCAGAATCGATAATTATCAATAATAAAATCCTACATCAAAATCTTACCTGGTTTTCAAATTATTAAGATATGATTTTTAATAATAAAAAATTAATTATATTTCAAGTTCATATTTTGGAATTGTTCATTTTTTTTTTTACCTTAAAAAAGATTCTTCTGATTGAAAAACTACTTGGTTAGTTTCTTGGTGAGCCCTTACTTTTTCGAAACAGCATACAAATAATTCGAACATAAGAACTGCATGCAGGAGCTCAAAAATCACAAGAATTTTTTTGAAAGAATTTGTTTTTTAATTGCATGGAAATTATTGAGGAATAGGAAAACATTCTTTTCCAATTTATTAGCGAACCAATCGTTACGTTAAAATTAGAAAATTCTGCGAATATTGAGTCATCAAGAATAAAGTTTTTATTTTTTGTCGAAATATATTAATCATTAATAATGAATCACATGCACAGCACAGGCCACAAAATGATTAAGCAAAAAATTAAATAAAATTTACTTTTTGACCAGTAAAAATCAGACCGGCATATATTCTTAATTAATTAATTTTTCAGATGACAAATTTATCATCACGGCAATCTGCAATTTTCTCAGGCGAAATGATTAATACAATCCATTAAGGACGGAACTTCTGAAAAAGATTAAATGAAAGAATGGAAGCGACAAAAAAAAAACACCATTCCAACAACGCAACTTTGATCTCATTTTACCACCAATTGGATAAGTAACGCTCCGAAATGGCTAGAAGCAACGTGAAACCTGATTAGTTGCCTTAATTGATCGACCAATGGAGCAAAAACATTTTAGCCTTAAAAAACCCTTACTGAAAGGTAAATTTAATCGGAAGAACTGTTAAAATAATTGCTATTCCCCGCCAAAACTTTCGTACGACACTGCTTGTCAAAGGCACCTGGAATAGCAAGAATCGGTAATAAAATTCCCTAACTTGTTAAATAATTGGCAGGGAATTCTAACATGGACCTGCGTTGGAATCCTCCACAAAAGCTCTTCGAGTAAAGAAGAAAACATACGGGAATCGCTCAAGCAAAATGATGTAGAGAGGAGTATAAAGGGTTAATTTGAATTGATCCTCGCCAGAACAAAGGAATTAAGAATATTTGACATTATTAACTTAGTAGTAAAAGGTCGCCCATGCAAATTACCTTTCTGGCTGAATTTGTCTCGGGAAGCCTGCAGGATTCGTTATTTAATGTGCACCCAATTAGCGCATTTATGAATTTGAATTGACCGTTTGAATTAATTTCATTGCAATCAATATATTCAGATTATCAAAGCTGCTATTCCAAGATCTGAAAATCCATTGATTATACTGTTTGGATATAAGTATTTTTTTATCGTTTGCATAATGCATTATTATCTAAACATTTTTTGTTTTTGAATCTTAAATCTTGGCTACACAATTTGATGATAAATCCTAAAAGAATTCTCATTACTGTCCTGAATTCAGAATTATTTCTCAAATGTGCTTTCAATTAACGCGTTTATGAATTTGAATTAATTTCATTGCAATCAATATCGCCAGGTTATTAAGGCTGCTATTCCAGTATCTGAAAAAACATTAATTAGCTGGTTTGCATTTACGATTATTTTTATCTTATATGATGAATTACTGTTTATATGGTTTATTTTTTGAAATCTTAAATTCATAATATACAATTTCGTTGCAATCAATATCTTCATATTATCAAAGCTGCCATTTCCGAATCTAAAAAGACATTGATTATCTGGTTTGAATTTACAATTTTTTTCTTTGCATAATGTATTATCATTTAAATATTTTTACTCATAAATCCAGAATATGAAGTTTCATCATAAATCCTAAAATTATTCTCATTTCTAGCCAGAATTTAGCATCCATTCTCCAATTCCTTCCAATTATAGCGTTTATAAATTTGATTTTATTACAATCGGTATTTTGGCATGAATATTGTATTCAAAGATGCCTGTTAATATGGTTTGGATGTTTTTATTCAACTTATGCATAAACATTGCCATTTAATTCCTTTTTTAAAATTTAAATTAAATCCAGAAATTATAATTTAACTATAAATCATGAAATAATTTCCATTGTTATACAAGAACAGAATATTCTAATGGGCACAGCTTTTATACAAGAACAGAATATTCTAGAAACAATTAATTTACATAGCAAAGAAAGGTCTAGAATGTTAGAGAACATAAGGAAACAAACTAAAAATCCATACTTTGAATATAATTGTCAAGGGGAGCATTGAACCCGAAAGCTCTGCGTTTGGATCGCGTGCTTTGACCATTCGGCTACTGAGCTTATTGTAAACTTTCTTTATGCGGCAATATTACCTATATCAAAGAATTGTAACGGTTTACGATTCCTTGTCATGTTGTCACCTCAAACAAGATTCCTCTGCCCTCAAAACTGTTGTTTTCTCTTTTGTTAGTGGTTTGCTTGTGAGGTAAAAGTTTTCACTTTATGAGTATTTGCCCAGAACTATTTTATTTGCTGAATCTCGACTCATCACTGAAAAAGTACTTTCTCTATTCCTTTTGTGTCCAAGAATGGTATGTTCACCTCCACGATTAACAGGCTCTCATGTGTGATGCTTTCAGAGAGAGGCACTGCATTGGACGATGCTAGGAGTTTATATACATCTGCTTGAAAATTCTTTTTCTAGAGGAAATAACAATGTCACGAGAAGGATCTAAAAGCAGCATCTGCCTATGTCGCTGGGCTCATAGAGCCATGTCAATTCTGTGTAAGTGTCACAACTCTTGTGTGGATTTGCCCACTAGTTTGCAGTTGGTTATGCAACATGAATAAATTGGTACTTATAACAATTGAATAATCTCCTCTTGAAAAAAACTAGCTTCAAGCCTATCGACGGATCTTTGTCTCATTTAATCATCAAAGTGTTTAAGGAAATCCATTCTCATTGATAAAAAAATCAAATTGGTTGGTTTAGGCACAAAATTCACAAACTTATAACTAAAAATTCCATATATTTAAACAATCAAATTTCATGTTCAGCTATGAAATTAATATTAAACCCAGGACCAAAAATGTCTGTAGCTCAATGAAAGAGTAGTGGACTGTAGTTTATTAAAACAGTTTATTGTGAAACTCAACAATATGCTACTTAATTTCATAAGCATTAAAATATTGCAACACAACCTCGCTTAATAGGAGGAAACAATAAAATAAATCAGAGTATTTCGTCTCCTGCTTAGTAGAGGCACAATTATATGTGGGTCCAGCTCCCACGAGAACCGAGTCTGAACTGAGGGGTTTCTTCTTTCTCCACCCCAGGGGGAGTTGGCGCTGCAAGCGTGCGTAAACAGCAGTCAAAATGTTTGTTAATTTTGTAACCGTGCAAAATATGTTTCATTAATTAATCTAACTTTACTGTCCCTCGACTTTAAATGTATTGGTGAGTTACTCTTAAGTATGATACATAAATGACTATAACTGCATGAGCAACTTTTAAAATTTCCAGCCTTGCACCAAACTATTGCCTCGTATCAAGGAATACATTTGTTTAAAGGGTGATATAAAAATTCATGCTGAGATTTGAATTGATATAACCATTATATTTCCTTACTTCACATTCATTAAATTATAATTATGTAGCATATTAAGAACATATTCTTTATTTAAGAATACTGTAAAATGATTGCATGCTATGAAATGATTCATAACTAAGTTCTAATTAAACTATTCATCCTCTAAATAAGAGTGATAAAAAATCTCAGAGTCCCTGAAAATGCATCTTTCTGCATTGGATATTCCTATTTTTTCAAAATATTGATGAATTTAAGCTGACAACGAGCAAAAAAAGTGAAGGTAGTAAATTGAATGGTTTTATTCTGATTTATCGATAATAACATACAATCTGAAATTCCGTTAATTTAGCAATTAAAATTTTCCATCTAGGTTTAAACACAACAAATTTGAAAAAAAAAATTAGCATTCAGAAAGGAGCAAGTTATTAATAGGTTTATAAATATTGTTGTGTATCCTGAATTTATTTATTTTAACTGCAACATCTCCCTTTCCTTGCATTAGGATGAGTTTGATCAAAAGAAAAAAAGCATTTTAATGCATCATTTCATTAACATAAAATTCATAAAAATACGAACACTTTATCTCTATTATTATTAGTAATTTTCGTAATAGTTCTGTAAACAAGTTTTTTTTTTTTTTTGCTTTGTTTTTTTAGTCGAGTAAGCATTTTTGAAAATAAAGAGAAAAAAAGGAACGAATTACGAAGTAATCTACTTTTTAAAGATATCAAGCTTCCGCTGAAGTCCATTAGGTTACAAGAATAAATGAATTCTCTAAGGTTATTAAATCTTCTCGGGATAAGAATAACAGTCTAGAATACTTCAAAGCAAAAAAAGCACTTTTATTCCCTTTATAATTCTGATTTTTTCCCCTCCTGCTGTATCTTTATTCCAGGAATTATAGTTACTCCTTTCTGTTATTCTAAAAGATTTAGTGAACTAAAATTGTACTTGACCCGTTTACGTATGCAAATTAAATTAATTTTTTTTAAAAGTAAGTATATTATTTTTTCAAAAAAATATTTCATGTAGAAAATAACCTAATTTTATTTTCATCATCTAGCGATTCTTATCTTATTTTTCTTCTTATTTATCTTAAAAAAAAAAAAAAAAAAAAAAAAAAACTTATGAAAAGGAATTTTTAAAATATTTTGTAAAATACCTATTCTCTGAATAGACAATCATTAATTCCTAATTTATGAGATACAATAGTCAATAATTTTTTAAACAATTGCCATTATTTTGATTCCATAATTTATTAATTTAATATTCTATGTTCAATGAATCAGTTTTTTCAATAGCCTTGTTGCATATTTTATTAGTCTGTAACTAATTATTTGAATAGCATAATCATTTGCTGCATATGTCTACAGTTCCTTGTTTAATAAATTATTATTTAAATATCAGATTTAGTAAAGAGATTTTGTAACTACGAAGCAATTTCAAAAAATAGCAATATTATTTATCTGATAATTAAATTGCATTTAAATTTTGAAGTATAGTTTTATATGCAAAGTACAGAGGTTTTCTGATTTTTCCACTACAGTTTAAAAGAAGTAAAGAAGTTACCGTTTTTTTGATGATTTCAAATTAGGATTATGATCAAAAAATAAGAATTGCCGAAAGTATTTTATTTTTGAAGTACAAAAACTAAATGAATAACATAGTAAATAATTTGGGTGAATTAATAAATTACCATGTCTAAATGGACGACTAATAATTTTTAACATTTAACTTGGGACGTGCTGTCGGTGAGATTGCTAGCGAGGTACTTTCGGTTACCCCTAATATATTTTTAGCTCAATTGAATGGACTGACGCTGTAGCTTCCTATTTTGTGATCTTCAACACACGTGGACTTTTTCAACTAGTTTCAACAAATCAATTTAAAAAAAAAAGTTCAGTTATTTCTTTTAGTAGGTCTCTATGACTCACTGTTAGTTATATACCTGTTTTTTCAAAATATTGACGAATTTAAGCTAACAACGAGCAAAAAAAAAGTGAAGATAGTAAATTTAATGGTTTTATTCTGATTTATCGATAATAAAATGCAATCTAAAATTCCGTTAATTTCACAGTGATAATCAAGGTTTAGCAGATGGGCTAAAACTCAAGGCTTCAAAATATCCAATTTACTGATCCTAATATGAATCAGTGCTCCGAAAACTTTTAAATGAAGAAGAAAGTGATATTAGCGATAAAGATAATTGTATAGAAGAGTTTTTTGATGAAAGTTCGCATTTAACCGATTCTGATATGTATGTTCAAACAATGAATTTTTCTAGTAATGATTCTTTTTTAAAAATTAATAAAATATATTAGTATATCGAGTGAAATATATATAAAATTTAACCATTTTTAAACTTTTTCTTAACCTGTATGTTTAAAACTCTCCTTAAAAACATGCTATGAAAAACACACACACCGAAATAAAATGGTCAATTTTGTCCATCGTCATTTTTAAAAAAAGATTTTTTATCTAATTTTTTAATATACCATTATATATTTTTCTACATACATTTGTACATTTGAAAAATATATACAATTTAAAAGTAAAAAGGTCATATGTTTTTTTCAATAATACCATTTGTTGTATCATGTAATTTGAATAGAAAAAGTATGTTCGAATGAAATTCCTTTTTTTTCAACGATAAATGTATTTTGAAAAATTTCTAAAACATATTTATATATCAAGAAACATATCTGCAGAATATATTGACTGATTTTCAAACTGATATATTCATTAAAAAATTTAATTTGAGTGTAAAGAAACTGCGGTATCGTAGACTGTACATTTCCTGTTAAATCCTAAATTTTGACCTGCTCAGTTGAATGTTAATATTTAAATAAGAAATTTATTTGATTTTAAAACTACTACAATTTTGAGAGTTTTTTGAAATTCTTATTTTATTTAAATAATTAATCAGAAATTCAGAATTTTACTGCTGGAAATAGGAAAATAGGGAATTTTCAGCTTTTATTGTATTTATCAGAATTCTTTTTTTAGAAAATAAAGTAAAATCATGCATTTCAAACAGATCCTGGAAAATGAAATAGGAGATTTTCAGCTGTAATTGTATTTATCGGAATTCTTTTTTTTTTCCGAAGGGGAGTTCAAGTTCTTCAGTTTCAAAAACTTTTTGAACTAGAAGTTGATTGCGTTGTTTAATTGCTCTCATGTAATTTCACTTATTTTGATATGAATATATTGAAATACACAGGGAAACGGAGGAAGTATCCAAAAAGTGATGCTTGGGATCGTAATTCTAAATGAGGGAAAAAATATCACTTGTCTAAATTTTGCTCTCTAAATAATTTTTGGAACAATAATTAAATAGTCGAGAGCCATAGAGTAATAAATTTTAATGCAATCCAAGAAAGCGACGAACATGCTGAATATGTTTCCAATCTATGTTTTGATGATATAAATTTTTTACATAAATTTTGTATCCCCTGGAGAGTTTTAAATAAATAATTGTTACATGGATTGATATGTCTAAATAAAGTTTTTCATTTTATATGGTAAAACAATTGATACATAAATAATCAATCTTGATAAAAAAAACTATATTAATCAATATAATCATGTGATCAACAATAGTTATTTACAAAAGACATTACGCATGATACAATGATGTCATTATTGTGCAAACAATAATTTATTAAACCGTGATTATTTATAGCATGACTTATATCAGATTATATGATGCTTTTACTTGTAAGCAAATAATATTTATTCAGCATATCACTTTTGCATGTTAAACAAGATGTAAATATAAACCCACATAACATAAGTAAATTCAATATCAAATTTGAAATTAGAATTTCGATATTTACCATCTGGGAAATTTTCGCTTTACAATTTATTAGTTCTTTAAAGAAAAATGTATGCTAATTCAGGTTTCAAATTCCAGAAGGGAGCGAAGCATATCTAGATATAAGGTTATTTAAATAACTTCATAGAAACGAGAAACAGAAGCAATTTGTAAATTCCTTCTCTCAAGACTGTCTGGAATAGTTTTCAGACAAAGTCTGCTCCGAGGTCAGATTCTTAGAAATCCTTTTGTTGGAAACTTCCTTCCGCACGGGAAATAATTTTTATCGCCTTATAAACAACACGGAAGGAACGAAAAAAAAAATACGAATGAAAATCCTTTCCGGGTCTGAAAAGAAATATGTTTGCTCTATGTTTTCAGCAATTTCTTTTTAAAACGCGGGGGATTAACCACAGTATATTTGTAATTGCAAATTTAATAAGGGATATACTGAAAATAGAAATAAATTATTTCTCCCTTTGAGTAAATTAGAAACTCTGGAATCATGTTTTGCGTAATGAAATTTATATGAAACCAGATTGCTAAAAGTATATTTTTTATAATTTATATTTCAAAAAAAATTGTAATTATATTTTGATAAAAACAAACTATATTTAAATGCGAAATATTTTATTCATTAATATTTGAAACTTTACCAGGCATTTGTAGACATATTTAGTGTTATGTTCTGAAAATATTTGGGATAATTTTGTTGAATAAACATTTTGTAGATATGATTTCTCTAGATTGATAAAAAGAAAGAAATTCGAATAGACTTGACATTCCAATACCTTTGTGTAAAATTTCAGATTTAATTTGTGGTATTTTAGGGATGAAATCTTTACATGCAGCAGTAGTTTTTTTTTCCAGAAAGGTAAATATAATTATTGTTTTCCTCACGAAATTTATTCCCGCAGATTTATCCCTCACATTTTATCTCGATGCAGGAAGGTTTTATTTTCAACATATTCTTCTTCTGAAGTTAATTTTGTGGATATAGGGAGAAATATGGATAGGGATTATCATTTTTCATAAATAGATACTTTACTATTAATCAATTATTTTGCTAAAATAAACTGCTAATGGAATATTAGCGATCACATTAAATCACAATATGACAGAAAATCATTATATGACAGATTTACAAACTTCTTTCAATAGACATGGTGATTATTTTGAACATCTTGTAAACATGTTCAATCATCACTTATTGCTTGTTCATTATTTGGGTGAAATCTTATTCTTGAACTAAATTAGGCTTTCAAGCTTTATTTCTTTCGAAAATTATATCTCATATGTATGTTTATCTATTCAGTACTCATCTATCTTATGCCACAATTCTCTGTTGTTTTCCTTCATAGAAGAGCTTGTTTAGATATTATCTTTTGTGGAATTTTTCCTGCACATATACATTAATTTTTGCATTCTCACATGAAGGTACTTTTTAATATGGAAAGAGAGGGATTCCTGGGAACAACACTGCCAATGTTTTAGTCAAAAGAGGAGAAGAGTTCCCCACACAATTTTGAAAAGTCTCTCATTTCACTCAATCAAACTCCCTATAAAGAGAATATATGCCTCCAAGACAAAGCAGAGTCATGGTAAGTCATGCTCCTCGATGCTTGAGAATACACAGTTAATCAAAGATTTTTCCAAGAAGTACAGTTTTGGCAATTTTCCGCCTTACTGCAGACAATGATTGTTTGCTAGCTACTAGTATTGTCTTGGTTTTTGTGTCTCTCCCTTATGTGCTTTGTGCTGACATCAAAGTTTTGATGCTACTCATCTTGGCTTGTATTTTGCACTTGTGTTTTTAAACTGTAAAACTTAGAAATATTGAAGGACAAGGGATCTAGTTGTGTCATAGTGATCTTCTGGACATTTGTAATAAATAAATATAGAGAGGGCATCTCCATTCGTCATTATTACGAATGTTATCTTTAGTAATTGTTACTAAGAGAAGTTAAATTCATGTGGCAGCAGTCAAAGTCTAAAAAGATAATACTAGGAATTGTAATATTACTTCCAAGTGCAGCTAGCCTCCATTTAAGAAATATCGTTTTATAGTGTGAATGATGACTGTTGAATGAATTTAGTGATCTGCAATCTTAGCAATGGATTCGGGGATTTTGCAGGCATAAATGCAGGATCTTATAGAGATCCAAAGTTTTGGCAATAGCTTCATTTTGATTCCAGTATTTGTTCTAGATCATTGATATCCTGTTACATGATCTATAAAAAGTGGAGGCACAGGATGTGAATAAGTCAATTTGACAGCGAAGCAATTAAATTAAATGTTGAAGGAATTCTTCAGCAAAGTAGTCTGTGTACTATACTTTTTAATGCAAGTACTGCTTTTTGCAGTAAACAGTACTGAAAGGAATATTCTTTGATACTCTCTTCATGAAGAATAAAGCGATGCTGCTTTTTATTGAGCATGCTGGACTTTTTTGCTTGATATCATTATTTCTTATTTAAAATAGTTCTCTTTTTTTCTCCGAAATAGTCATGTTTAACTTTTATGTTGAAATATCTTAATGTGATATATTGACGGTTAAAAAATTGCGTCATGATGCTATTTTTGAATATTCCACAACGATTTGATAAAGATTTTAATTCACTTCTACGATTTATTTTGGTAAACATAAAAAAAAATATTCAGTTTATAAAACTTTACAAATGATTGAAAATAAAACATTTTATTGAAAAAATTTAGAAAAAAAGAAAAAACGTATACGTTTTAATGTTTGAGTTTCTATTATGAACCATTTACTCTGCCTATCAATGTCACTCAGTTCAAAATCTCACCACTCTCACAATCAGAGAAGTGTGTTATTTCTTCATCGATCAATCAGTATTTCTTGGCAGGCAGATCTGGTTCACATCACAAGGAAGAAAAAGAAAGGTTGCTCTATCTATCAATCTTCCTTTGATTTCAGGACAGCACTGAGGGTGAAGAAATCTGTAGTAAAACAGCTCATTTTACTTAATTTTAGCTCGATTGCATGATTTCGGAATTTTCTTTTTTCTCTTGATGTTACGTAATGATATTAATTACTTTTGCATTATGTAATACATTAGATAAGCACATAAAATTTTTAGCAAATGATTTTTTTCTAAAGTTCTTGCAAAATATTTCAAAACCTTAAACTTATTTTCATTTTGATAATATACACTGTTTTCTAATGAATTCAAATGTTAGCATTGGTTGATAGACTTTAATCGTAAAAAGAATCTTCTAATTTTATTAAAAGAAATTCATTATATTTCTAAACTATTACGTATTTTAAGATACAACTATCTGTCAAGATATAGTGAACTTTTTGTCAGTAAGGAACTAATATTTCAATACAAGAACATTTAATATAAGAACAATATAATAAAATTTTATATAAGAAGAAAGATTTATTAAAGACAAGTTGAAAAAAAATCTTCTTGTGATGAAAGTGACTAGATTATTTTGCACCGGAAATCGAAGAAAAGGAAAGAAATGAAAAAGTTCCTTGCTAAGGAGTAAATTATTTTAACATTCCCCGAATTAAATTACCCAACACTTATTTTTAAAAAGCAGTGAAGGTGCAATAATATTAACATTGTATTACCCAACTTCCACATTTAAAGGTTTAGATAATAAGTATCACCTTTAATATTGGCATTGAAATTGTATTAAATTAATGTAGCAGTTAATTCTACTCCAGAATAGAAATGCGATATCAGGTGAGAGAGCTAACAAGTAAATTAGTACCTATAACTTTATTAACCACTGCGTTTACTCGTAAATATGGGATATTGTCACAGATAAAGAAGGGAACTAAGTATACAGATAATTTAGAGATGGTAAGCCGGGTTTGAAACCATCTCCTTCTCTGTAAACCTTTCTGATATACTCACAAAATTTCTCGGATACTAATACTGCTCTCGCGCTTAAATAAACTGGGAGCATTATGAATCCAGTGAAATGCAGTTCTGTAAATCAGTTCTCCCGTACTCGGTAATTTCATAGCCGAGGTATTGAACTGAGATCAAAGTGGTGTTGATTCGCACTGGCTGCCTGGATCACAAAAGTAACGGTTCAAGTGGATTTCTGGCCCCCAGTTTATGAACTACGACTTCACGGCAGGGCGCTTTCTAACGAATAGGGAGCAATCAACAACTTCAAAGAGCCAGTGCTATGAAATCGCGATTCAGCCTCTAGATTCTGGGTGGAGCGTTATGGGTTCTGACGTCACTAGAGGGATATTTGGGCCCGGATATCTAAGGATTTCTCATTACGGTCGCTGTTTACGCTGACGGGCACTATTGTTACTTGTCACAAAGGACCATCCCAGATGGCCTGCGGTGAAAAGTGGGGAGTGACTGGAATAGATCCGTTGAGGTTTATGATGGAGTTGAAGTCGTTATGGTGAGGTTGGGGTTGGAGAGAGATGCCACACCTTGATGTCACTTAATTTCCTTTTCTTTTTCGTTCGCTGGAGGACAGGGAGTTAATCATCCTAAAGGGGTTTGGGGAAATTACATTAAGGGAGTGCTTAAGATTAAGTTTATCTTCTTTCCTGATTTCCTTTTAAAATGAGCAATCTTTGAATTGTATTTAAAGTTTTGCTATTTTTGCATGAAATCTAATTCCAAGATTATATTTGTGTTTTTAGTTGACTTTCTCGAAATTGAGCAATCAAATAGTTTCTAAAGATATTTTATATTTTGTCCATGTTTATATAAGAAGTAATAAAGATTCATATTGTTATTATTTTGAAATAAGTTACTTCACCTTCAAAATTAAATTAATATACAGAAATTGAGTTATAACTATAAATGAGTTAAACTCTTCTATAACTCTCTTTTTATGTCTGATTAAAAAAATGCAGGTGAAATAACGCTGATGACCTTAATAAAGCAAAAATTCGATTTAAAATATTATTCAAAATATTGGAAAAAAAAATGTGTTCGATTTTTGATGCGGAAATTTATTGTAAAAATCAGAAATTTAATTGAATTTTATCCCTCTAATTCAAATATTAATGTCAAACTTTTTTAATATTGATATCAGATGTCTGAGAGGCAAAAATATTTTAATTATTTTCATTCTGTCTGGGACTGACCATTTTTTTTTCTTTTCCAGTTTCCTGGAGTCCTTAAGATAGAAAAATATTCAAGATGAAACTTATATAATGATTAATCAAATTATTGAATGCAGGAGGTATGTCGATTTTTGATTTCTGTACCGCTTAGGGTATATAAATGATGTTTTTTAAATGACCAATGCAAGGTATCTTGCAAAATGATTTCTAAAAATAAAATATTTCCAGTATTTTTTTAGTATTTAAGATCAAATAATTCCTTTTTAATTGATTTGATTTAAAAATTTCAATGTTTCTATGAAATACTACAAGTTTTTCTTCTGAAAGTCATATGATAATTGCATGATGTTAACAGGAATTTACAAAACGAAAATATAAGATATTTATTGCGTTTAGTCATTTATCATATAGAATAAGGTTTTTAACATTTTGAACTTTTATTATAACGCAAATCATTTCAGCATGTTAAATCAATGAAATAGATTTGTTCATATTTGCCTTCAAAATAGAATTTCAAATGCAGTTAAATAAATATATGCTGTAAATTTTCATTTAAATTTGACATAAAATATTCAAGTTACATTTTACTTGATATTTTAATCAGACTTATTTGTAATAAATTGCATATGTCTCAATGTTATCAATCTATAATTCTATAAATTTGAGTGATAAGTTATGAAATATCAAGTTTTCTTTTGTGAATTATTCTTCATCAAAATGGAACAAAATATTTCATTTTTTGTAACAGTTTGTAAATATTTGTGCAACATATTTTTGTTATTTTCCCCCTGCAATGTAATCTACATCCCAGGTATCACTACTTATTGCACAATATTTTTCGCTATTACATTGCATTAATCAAAATTATACAATATTGCGAATATTGATCAACATCATACAATATTGTAGAGTATTTGTGTGCTACTAAAAATCGCACACAAAAATTGTTAACAAAGAGTGAATATGTAGATTTTTGAGTTAGTTTTCCATTCTATAGCTTTTATTGTAAGAGACGTATGCAAATTAATTTCACAAAATACTCTTCCATACTCTACAACTACCCAGTCCTATTACCTGAATTATTAATTCCAGTGCATTACATTCACTTCTGAAACACCTGCACTCAATAAGTTTCCATAAATCACAGATGAATTGGTCACGCTGCAACAGTCTGCACACTGTTGAATAACGCCAAGCACATCTGACATAAAGAGACCGATATCCCGGGTAATCACTTCGAACTGAAATCCATTTACACTCTATTCGCTGTACTCTTGATTAGCCAATTCCTGCAGTTTGTGATGGTGTCTATTAGAAGCACTCTATTTTGCAACATCAGCTCAATTAGTGCTTTGCAACAGCGATTGAATGTTATCAATGGCTGTGAATAGATTAAATAAGTAGTCCTCCCGGTTGAAATTTCTAGTTCTGCCATTGTAGTAAACTGGGGTGTGTGCTGGGATGACTCTACAAGTAATTATACAGCATAATTGGATTATTCAGTTGAGAGTTCGTTAACACAGTGAAAACAACGGTGGTTAACGAGCCGCGCATTCACTGATTTGGTAGATTTGCTTGAGTTATCTAAGACAATGATGTTATTTTTCCCCCCTGATGAAATTAACAATATATACGAAAGAAAATATTATACTTGGGAATACGCGAGAACGTCTTTAAAAAAACTATGTATTTTGATAACTGCACATATAGTTTTATTATTAAATTATTCTCATAATGGAACTGAAATAATTAAACAGTCTCTATCTCTAACACTAATAAGGGTAAATGAACATGTGTGTAAATGATTGCGCTCTACTGGCTAGATTGTTTGATTTAGTTACCAAATTTAGCACATATGCAATTTTTGATGTAAGAATGTGCACTACCAAAATGCTCCAAATTTATATTTACAATTTTCGTTAGTAAAATTTTTGAAGCTCTTTCACAATAGGTTTGAAATGTTATGCATTAAAACATTGATATTTATAATATTTTGGAATCTTAGAAAAGCTTTTTGATGATACCAAACTAACTGTTTTGTAAAACTTTCCTGAATTTTGGAGTTTTTTATATCTTTCTTATTGGCTAATTTTAAACATAAGCTTACAATGCTGTCCTAAGGCTTAACCTATTTTCTGTATATACTTTTCTTCCATTGTTCGAAGCTAATAAATAAAGAAGTGCTTTGCTTAATATCTGTGTATTTTACAAAATAAACTGAAAAATTTGTTGCATTATCTCTAAAATTAGAACAGATTCTAATATACGACTAGGACCAATTCTCAAAAGCATTATGAGATCTTTGGACTATTCTCCTATAGAAATGTTCATGTATGTAAAACTCGATAGAATTCTGCAGGTGATAAGACTCCTCTTTCTTAAGCGATTTATTTACAATTAAATATAGCACATATTCCCTTCGGCCCTACCTGGTTGCCAAAAATGGCTAGTTATTAATATTATTCAGACGGAAAAATAATAAAACCCTAATTAGCTAATTATACAGGAAACTAGATTATCATCTGATATTTTTTATTAGAAAGGAAGCAATTTATGATCAATCAGAAGCCATATTACTTCTGATTTGGTTGATCTGTCAGAATGATCAACGATGAGATTTCTTTTTCCTTTTCCGAAGCAATTACAGAGCAAAGATTCACATCAATTAATTGGTTTGGATTGAAGTATTATTATGAAGTATATTTATGAAGTGTATTTTTAATTTTCTCTTATTTATGCAAAAAAATTAATAATCGTTACTGAAATGAACTTAATTCTTTAATGAGACAGAAAATATTACATAAATTTCATTAGGATGAAGTTTTGGAATAATTGTGACTGATGAAAGAAATGAAAATAAGTCTGTGCATTAAGCAATACACAACAATTACGTTGACTAATATTTTTATTAATTAGTATACTATGGAATACATAATTTGGAATTATTTTATCATTTTATACTACTTTAACTTTTATTTTTCTTTAACAATTTAAATGTGGAAATATATAAATAAATTATTAGATGACGAAGAATATATTTTAATACCCGATATCCACTTCTTGTCTATTTTTAATTTACAAAAGTGGAATATTTAAATGTAACAGATTTTGTCCATTCATATTTTAAAATATTCATTTTTTATATAAAGGAGAGAATTTTATTATTATATATTAATTAACATATATTAAAGAGATATTTATTAGATAGAGAACATATATTAAAGAGATATTTATGTGAGAAACGGAAAAATAATCATGTGGACTAAAACATCACTATTTTTATAAAAATTATATAAATGAAGGACAAAATTTTTAAGTAAATGTTTGAAAAGATTAAATTCACGACATTTGTTTACGTAAATACTTTTTTATGGAAGTTTGGAATTTAGCAGTGTTTCATATTCAATATCTGTGTTAAATGTACACCGATTATATTAAAACAATTTAAGTTGTACTTAATGTAATAAAAATAACAAAGTCAATAAATCATACCATGCCAGTGAAAATCTCTTAAAAATGTTGCATTTCATCTTTCTTATTGAATAGAATGTTGAATAAAATATCTGAATTGAAATTTAGTTTTGCCGATGCCCTTTAATACCTAAGATTTTTTTTTTGAAAAATATTTGCAACTGTGTAGTAAAACGCCAACTTCACTATACCATAACATTTCCTGAAAGCGATGTGAAAATAGTCTTCTTTTTTTTACATTTCAGCACTAAAAACTGATAGCATTCCAGATATTTCTTTTTTAACTTTCTAAAATATTCAAAATATCATCAATCAGTTTTGAAAGGTGGGAGGAAAATAACGTTCGATATTTCGTTTTATAATACAAGTATAATATTTAAATATGCATCAGTTATTTTTTTCTCAATCATTTGAAAAGAATTAAGACTGAATTTTCAGCTTTCCTGCGTTCTATTGGAAACATGAAGGATTCTCAAACTGGGGACCTTCTTTTAATTTTAACGAATAACTTGTGGATTTAGATGTGTGAGGTAAAACTATGCCGAAGAATGCTCAATTAGTGATGAAAAATTTATTTTCTAAATTTGGAAATGTGTATGCTAGAAATAATATTTAGTCATTTTGAAAAATTCGTTTAAATACGACAAAACCTTAACCAATATTTCCTGTTTTAACGGCATATTCTGATATCTAATCAATCATGCTTAAAACTATGCTTCTTGTTGAAAATATCATTAAAAGCATGATGTGCGTTCGTTTCAATATTAGAATTGTTTGATTGCTCTTAAATAATATCATTTAATGTTATTTTAACAAATGGACTGTTGGAGAAGCAATTTATTGCTGATTTTTATATTGTTGACCGATGATTCTGAGAATGACCCGAATTTCATCGAATATCAATTTCATGAGTAGATCTGGTCCATAAAAATTTGGTATTGCGACTTTATTGCTTCTGTAATATAGAAATTTAGAGAATTCTGTGCTGGCTACGATATTGCTTTGATCTTGAAACAGACTAACAACCAAGATGTCTAAAAATAGCTTTGTAGCATCAGAATCATGGCATTAATTTTAAAAAAGGAAATTAATGTAAGAACGGAATATAGAATAAATCTATATTTCTTTATAGTTGAGTTATTAATTGTGCTTTAACATTATACACATTCAATATGTCGTTGATGAATTATTAATTTCTTCATTATCTGGTCATTAATTTCTTCATATCAGTTCTTATATGCTATATATAACATTCCAACTGTTGATATATCAGTAATGAAAATTTCCGTCCTACAGAATAAGTTTAAAAAAATTAAGCTGAATTAAAAGATGTAGTAATTAAAATTTACTTTTCTAGTTTCCAACGGAAAATAATCACTGTATTAAAATCCTAATAAAACAACAACACCAGCTTTACAAAGAAATTAAATGGTATTACTGACATGACTTATCCCTCAATAATCATGAGAATAATACTATTATTTAATTAAGTTTTTTTCACTCATTCAGCAATAAGTTTGTCATACTTCTATCAATTCAATTTATCTAGAGTTCTTATATACAGTATTTCCTTTCTATAAAATGCTAAATATTGCATAGCAGTTGTGAGGGAGGGATTGACGAAATAGTTAGGAATTACATGGCAATGTAGAGTTTTAAATGATGCTTCATGAGTTTTAGTAAAATTAAGTATAAAGAAAAAAATGATTGTAAGAAAAAATAAAGAGGATAACAAAGCATTCTAATAATAAATTTTAAATTACAGAAAAAAAAAATTCTCACAAGATTTTGAAATTCCGATCACAAGCCTGTAGAGAAATGAAAAGAGCCTATACATTTCTGGAATATTCTCTCCTAATTAATATCTACAAAGTCGAAAGATTTGCAGATGATAATTTTATACCTCATTTAACCATCGATTGAAATAGTGTGATCTGACATATAATTGAAAGTTGCTTTTTTCCCTCTCCGACTCTATGATTGGATAAATGTATTGAACATATTTAACCCGTTACTTTTCCTTTTGGGACATTTATAACGAGTGTACATTTTCCCGAATCTCTAACACTTTCTTTTATACTGAGAGTTTTAAAATTCCAATATTATCAAAGCTTTAAGGAATGATAACTCAATATGATCCTCCATATATCGTCCAACATTTTGATAATCGTTAGTTCGAAATACTTTAAATATTTATAAAGAAGTAGGAAGTATGATTTCAGTGATGACGATAAATATACAGAATATTTACTTACGATTAATTCTAAATTATCTGAATTCGGAACGAGGATGGTCAACAGCAAATTGAGCCATATTTTTGCAAATATTAACGTGAAAAAAATGTTTTTAATAATACCTTCTTGAAATAAATCCCCTTTATTCATTGAATTATTGAACAACGCAGTAAGATATGTATGTTTCTATAAGCTACAGCCTGAAAATTTGTTGCGTAAATTCTGTTACAAACAGAAATTACTTTTTCAAAATCTCACGTGAGAAAGTCAGTTATTTTGGAGATAAAAGGAAAAGAAGTTCAAGAATATAACAAGAATTGCACGACAATGAAAACGAAATATAGAAGATGATGAGAAATTCTAGAAGTGGTTAATTCCTGAAGAAATCCACTTAGAAACATAATATTATATAAATTTTATCCACCAAAGAAAAAAGACTATGTTTAAAACTTTATTGTAAGTATTCGGTGTATACTATTTGTGCACAAAAATCAAATATATTGTAGTTTTTATAAAATTGGCCTTTATTATTTATGTGATGGTTGATTTTTAACTTTTCTGTCTTTGTTTTTATAATTATTATATACTTTCAATTTCAATAGATTTAAAATATCAATTGGAAAATGTTTTGTTCTCCATTAATATTAGATTCTAGATTTAATTGAAACGAGAAATTGTACGTCGCAAAATAAATAATTATAATAAAATATGTTTATATTATAATAAAAAATATCTACAAAATTTAGAAATGGAGTTCCATTACAGTATTTCTTCTAAAACACATTATTTGAATTTCGAAATCAAGCTGTGTTCAAGACATCACCCTCTTCCCATCTAGTTATTTTTAATATTTTCATGCGCCTCCTTAAAGATTAACAAAGAACATATAAAGTTTTCTTTAATCTTTAAATATAATGGCTATTAAAACATTATAGATCCTCTTTCGATTGGAGCAATGAATTAATTCATTAATGCAAATTAAAAATTGTCCTAATGTCTATTCATCAAGGGAATTAATAATTGAAAGGAATGCCAAATCTATGATTCTGAAAAACTTTGAGTAGCACAATGGATAAGGAACTTGGCATAAATTGACAAGATAATTCAAGAATTTTTCTGAAAAAATCTAGTATTTAATACCCAAATAGAGTCAAAGGTATGAAAAAAAGATTATGAGATGGTATCAAAAATTATGATCCAAGCATTTAGAGGAAAATTTTATTGGGGAAGTATACATTCTTGTCTCTATATTGTTTGAAGAATGAATTTCTGATCTTTCAAAATTGTGCAGTTCATATACTCCAATTGTTTTCACAAATATTTATAATGAAATTGATTGCAAGAGTGCAAATAACCAAATAAACAAAAATTTTCCGGAATCCGGACTCTATTAAAAATGCTATTTCTGCTTAAGTATGTATTAACAGAAAATAATAAAAAATATATTTCCTTAACATTATGCGTAAATTCAATACCAAATGTCCTCAGATATCTTTTTCAAACCTATAATAATAATATGACTCATTCTACCAACCATTAAAATTAAAGATGCGCTCATATTTTAAACTGATACCTTTTTTGTAATATATTGAAAATATTCCACTTTCAGGATGAAATAATTATTTTAAACAGTCCATGCATTATACAAATATTATTTATAACAGATCCTTTTTATTATGCGAGTTATAATATTATCTTTCTGTACATTAATACTTCTGTGAAGACGGATGTTAAATTAATTCCGATTAATAACATTTCTTGTAAGTTAGAAATATATAATAATTAAATAATTAAATATACTTAAAATAATTAAAATTCAAGCGCATATTTTCTTCACACGTAAATCGCTTTTACTTTGACATAATACACATAATAAGTGTCCGTTTACATCCATCTTTTTCAGTCTTGTCAGCCGAGTTGGTGCACGACCATCGTAAACAAGGCCTCACAACTCCCAACGCGTTCAGCCCGTGACGTCACGATTGAAGACGGATTGTCTAGAAAATTCTAAACGCAAGTTGTATGATAGAGTGCGGTAAGTTCACGGTGGCTGTAGTCGTGATGTGCGGTGAGTGTGTTATTGGTTATGTTTGAAAGTGTTCTGATCTTTTTTTTTCATATTAATTTTAATTTATCGTAATAAAGATGCCTAGTACGTGCTGCGTTCCCAATTGTAAAAGTAAATACTCAAAAAACAGCCCCAATGTTCTTGTACTTTCATTTCCATGCGATGAAAACAGTAGAAGAGCATGGATCTCGGAAATAAAGCGGGATAATTTCGTGCCAACTAAATATAGTAGGGTAAGTTTGATTTTTTAATACAGTTTTTAATTAATTCCTTTGAACAGGAAACATTTAAAATTAAATATAACTTTCATTTATCTTTGTGTTTTGCTCTAAATTTAGTTACTTATGCTTGCAATAACTATAATATTGTTTGTTTGAGCTAAATAAAAATTTTCTTTGTTTAATGTTACTTATGATAGTCTTTTTTTTTAATATTTCTTCTTAATATTTAAAAGTCTTTGTATTGATACCTTTTTTCATTATACTTCATACATATTTTTAAAAATCTGATTTAGGCCTAATTTTTGTTTCTTTTATGTAGGTCTGTGCTAAACATTTTGAACAAAATCAGTTTTTAACTGTTAGCGAAGCATTCAATTCTAATACAGGAGAACTTATTCAAATACCACTGGAGTATAAAAGGTAAATGTTTCAGAAATTTTTAATAATTATCACCTACATTTTAAGCACTTAAGTGATATATTGTTATTATGGTCTTCATAAAAAAGAATTAAAATCATCTATTGAATGAAAAAACAATTTTTAATTATATACATCACGACTATAAAGTGATTAAATTTATATTTTGTTCTAAAATTTTATGTAAAAAAGTTAGAAACAGCTGTAAAAACAATATGAATTGCACGCTCATATAGGCTTAGAAAATGTAGTTTTTTTTTGTTTTGTTTATCTATAAATCATCAGATTATATGTAAAGCAATTAATATTTATTATTTTTTAAATATCATTAGTTATATGCAATTTTTAATTATGAATGCATGCAACATTTATAAAAGGTCTGAAAATTTTAAGAAACAATGAAATGCCGCTGGTTATTTGAGGCACTTTTTCACACATATACAACCTATGTTGTTAACTTTCAGTTTATACATTAAGAAAGCATCTATTCTGTTTTTGATTTTAAATTTTAATAAGTTGCTGATTTCTTTAAATATTAAAAATTAAACTTTTTTTCTAGGCTTGTACCTGGTGCTGTACCTTCAATTTTCCCTAATTTGTCGTCATACTTTTCCTCAAAATCTAAAGTAAGGAGAGAAACTCCAATGGATAGGGCAACACGTAAAGAAATGGAAAACTTAAAAGCAGCTTTAAATTACAGTCTTCAGGACATAGCAAAAAAAGAAGAGAGAGAAAAAATCAATGCTTTTTCTGATTTAATTTTAAAATTCAAAAATTTTACATCAATTACATGGAATATAATTCAAAAAGCAAGTGAAATAATTTTTATTTGTTTAGACACTTCTCATGCTCCGAAGGTAAGTCATTCTTTATTAATTTCTTCCAAATTAAAAGTTCGTATATATGTTGCAGATCATGAGGTTAAAAATCTAGGCAATTTTTCTTTTCCATTAGTTGTAAGCAAAACGGGTACAATTATAGAAATTCTTGATCATTTAGAAGTTTTTTTGTATGAATTAAAAGGGAAAGTTGAAGTAAAAGATACAGTCCAGTTAATATCTGACTTATTAAAAGATCTTTCAGAAAATTCTGAAGTTAGCCCGCAAGCAATTAATTTTTTTTTGATGGAGCAAGTTTCTTTTCTTGGAAATAATAAATATGCATGGAGGTATTCATCTGATATGATATTTTCATCTTTGCTGTACACTATAGCACCATCCGCATATAAATTCTTAAGAGGAAGTGGGTAAGGTAAAGTAGAACCAATAGACATTTCGAATTTGCAAGAAAGTCTTCCTGTTTTAATGTATCTTGCAGGATATTGCATTTTTTCTATTAAAAAAATCTAAGTGCACTGCCTGTAGATATTTACATCAATTAGATAAAGAGATAAAATTGCCCCCAGAATATGAATATTTAAAAAATTTAGATTGAGGGAAACTGTCTTTTCCACAAAAACATATTTTAAAAACATATTTAATTATATTAAGAAAAAAAATGATAATTTATCTAAAGCTATAGTTCAGGAAAAAATCTAGCTGTAAAGTAAGCGGAAAAAAGAAAGGAATGAAAATTAAAAATTGCTAGTTGGAAAAAGAGAAGGGATGATTAAAATATTTGAAATTAAACTTTCAAACATAATCAGTAATATCAGTTCAATTTGTTTGTTGATTTTTGTCATTTCTTTTAATATTATAATTAACCTTATTTATAAGTTTGTATTTTAACATTATTTAGTATTATAATTATTTTCATTTGTCTGTGTTAAATGTATAATAAAATTTGAAAACAAAATGTATTTTATTATTGTCTCTGAAAATAAAATTTTATGATTCTCAAAGTGTGATTTTTGCTCATTTATGTATTCTTTTACTATTTTTCCAGATTGAATTGAAATAAATTATAAATCAATGAAATGCAAATCCAAATATAATAAAAGCTAGTTTATTAAACAATATGAATTATATTAAGTGAATGCAATTCTTAATGTGAAAAAATAAAAACTTATTGAAATTCTTTTTGATCAATAGAATTATTTGGTGTAAAAGTTAAATTTTATATTAAATACATTAATATTACATTTGAAAGTTCATAAGTAATTTGGAAAGTAAATATTTATGTTAATTTATTTAAAATATATTTATTATCTTCCACTGCAAAAAAACAAACATCAAAAGCTTGAAGTCTTAATGATTGATTTAATGTTGAACTTTAAAAAAACAGAGAATATATAATTAAACAGAGATTATCTTTTTTAAAAAGAAAAGAGAAAGATAAAATGATTTTTATTAAAAAAAAATTTCTATTAAAACAGGAAGAAAATTAACAATAATACCCCAATGTGTTTATCTTACAAATTTACATTGTGATTTAAATCTTAAAAAATTTGAATGTTTCATTCATTCACACAGGGGAGAAATAAGTCATCTTGAATTTTATGCAAGCTAAATGTCTTATAAGAGATAGTTATTTTTTAAATGAATTTAAAACATTGAGGAAGAAGAAACCGAGATTCCGCTCATGGTAGCCAACCGTCTTCTTCATGTGACGTCACAAACAAGCTGTGAGGCCTTGTTTACGATGGTCGTGGTTGGTGGCAATCGCTCAAGCTCTTCATAATATTTCGCTTTCACATACGAGACTGTTCTGTATATATATTGGTAGTATGAGTACGCTGGAAACACTTTCTCATTTCAATTATGACATGCACCCAATTTTTGTTGCAATATTAGAACGCTTGCAAACTCTTAAGTGTAGGGGATACCACATTTTATTTTGCTGGCTCTCCAATCACATGAGCATCAGATCAAGCTGCAAAAACTGCCACTTGTTTCTCGAATCGCGGTATATACCATATTCTGATGCAAAGAAATCCGTTTCGGGCCTAGTATTTTCTCTTTCGCAAGATACATGGGATTTACGCAGTAACAATAAATTGTATTCAAATAAGCCTTTTATAAGCTTGTGGACAGTTTTACCTGAGCTTTGGAATGGTGTTATATTAACACACCTTCGTATAGGGTATGCTCGGTTCACTCACAAACACGTACTATTTGGTGACAGAGCACCTATATGTTCCACATGTCGCACAGATTTTACAGTTCATCATATTTTGATCGAGTGCCCAGCTTTTAATATTCAAAGTAACCAGTTCTTTTCACTCATCAACCTTAACTATCGCTGATCTATTAGGAGGGAAACACTCTTCAAAAATTTTTTTTTAATTTTTATATGATATTAAATATTTACCTTGCATTTAAATTCTTCAAGCGTTTTAACTTCTTAAATTTTTTATAGTAAATGTATAATCCTCTGCTACTGTTTCCAGTGTTTTTTTAAATATTTTATTATGCTTTTATGCAACTATTCCTTTATTTAAATTTTGAAGATTATTTAACCTCTTTTTAACCATATGTATGGCGCAGTTTGGCCAAAGATGGCTCTTGTGCCATAAAACCTAAAACAACCAACCAACTTTGACATGATGAAAACTGAAACATCATAATTCTCCGTTCTTTTCTTTCGTCAAGTAATCAGTGCTTTAAAATATGTTAAATACAAGAAATAACATTTGACCTTAAATCGTATGGTATTAAAAGATTTTTTGTAGAATACATGAATTAATGTAAATTGACGAATACCGAAGTTTGCATTACCTTCAATTTGCAATTTTGTAGCAATGTTCGAAATGCATTAACTCGGTTTATGAAAAGCAACATATAGTTGCGCAAATATTGTCATATGCCATTTCCTTTCAAATTAGAATCGGAAAAAAACTCAGAATCAACTATTCTGTCAATTAATCTTTTCCTTTTCACGAGCGGATGCTTTTACTTTATTAGTTGTTTTTTGCAACCTTAATTTAACTTAATACACTAAAACAGGCTGTCAAAGGCACATGTAATTTGCACAAACTTGTGAACGCCAAATAGAAAAAGCCAAAAAGGAAAAAAAAAAAGAAAAGAATCAATATTTTGCTTAAGGAATTTATCATCTAATGAACGTTATGTCACCTTAGTTACTATTAAAAGGTTTATCCCGAGATATTTATTTCAAGTTGATGTAAATTATTTCGAGGCTTTAAGTTAGTAAATTGAATATTTTACATGTATATGTTGAAATAAATGAATATATATATATTGTTGCAAATATATCGACTAGGAAACAATTACTCAATGAATACAGATGTTTTAATTATATCTGCACGTGTAAAAGTGGAAACATGCGAAAAAATTATTTCATCCCAACGCAAATCCTATGTTATAATTTTCAATAAATAATGCAAAAGATATTTTTTTCATGTAGATTGCAAATTATTTTGCAGTTCTAAATAAAGAAAGGTAGATAATTCATATATTGTTTAAACATATCAAACTAGTAAACAATTGTTAAATGAATATAGTTATTTCAACCTATGTGGTTATAAGAGGAAAAAGAAAACAACCTGATTGTAACATAAATTATCTATTTCAATTTTTAACAAATAATGCACACAAATAGTTGACGCATTAAATTAATATATGAAAAAAGGCATTTAAATATTTTTTTGAATTTCTTGAATTTAAAGTTTAAATTTTTAATTCATTTCTTTCACTTATCTTTATTTAAGAAATTAAACTAGTGAAAATTATTATTATTATGATTTCCCATTAAAGTATTATTAGTTTTAAAACATAATTTTATTATAATAATAAAGAATTAAAATTTCAGTTTTATTAATCAAATATTATTTAATTATAAGCAATTTCTCTAGAAGATTATGAGCTTGATAAAAAGCGTATACAATTTTTAAGTAGAAAATAATTTAAAAAAAAATTATGTTTTCAAATAAACTAAAAAGTATTGCCCTAAAAAATACATTTTTTGAATTACACATAGTGAATAAAGCTTTTATAAATTCACCATATAATAATTTTTTACAGCATCCAAATAGATATTTTTGGAGTAGATTCCTGATTATATCAGTCTTTGAGAGAATTATTTTGAAATTGTTTTGTCAACTTCAATTTTAATTATATAGGCAATTGCGAAGTTGAAGACTAACTATCGAAACAACTACCAAGTCTGATGCAATGATATTGTGTGTAAGAGCTTTAGATTTAAATAATCAATATATTTTTAAAGCATCTGCATGTCAGCTTACTTAAAAAAGATATCAAATATGTACGAAATATTAAACAATAAGCCTGATTTAAATATTTTTTTGTTGTGACTTATTGTAAATTAGAAATATATTCTTTTTGAAAATGCTAAAAATTTAGAGCCCAGCTCGAATCTGAACTTACAACCGAGCTTACAACTGAAATTTTATTTTTCAACAGATTTAAAAATAGTATTTTATTAATGTGTCTTATGCAACCGCTAAAGTTAGTATTGTAAAAGAACTATTCTGTACATGAATAACTTTATTTATTATCTAAAATGTATCCAATCTGAATGAATAGTTATGAAATTCTTGTTGAATTTTAAAGTCACTTCTGATCAAAAATGCAACTATTTTCATATATGCGCATAAAAATGCACACACACACACACATGCCTGCACATAATACATGCATCTATATACATACATAATACTTGCCTATATGCATGTATATAAAAAATTATAATAATTCAGCATTTTATTTAAAAAATAATAAACATACGTTTGATTAAACATAATTTGATAGTTCAGAGCTTAAAAAAGTAGTCATAATCAAATAAATGGAAATAGGTAAACAATATCATTATCATCAAAAATATTGTGCAGAGTTTATTCGGAAATTACTAGAGATTGTATATGTATTTATTCTTTCAATTTTTATATTTAATCTTGATCTTAAAGTCGCATTGTTTAACACCTGCAATTATTTGGTTAATTAACATTTTCTGGAATATTTTTCCCGTTGATACATGGCTATTAATTGGAGAATCATAATGCAAAATTATACTTTCTAATATTCTGTAAAAATTTGCGTGGCAACTAAACTGCTGCCGTTAACAGGACAGATTTTAAGAATTGAAAATGTAAAAACAGCTTTGCGCAGTAATTTTTTCCAGTGATGTGGAGAAAAATTTCGGAAACCGGTTTAATTTTTAACAAATTAATATAAAAATTTCAAAAAAGAAGAAGAAGAAATATCGTGTGTGTGTTTTTACTTTCTAAAGTATACCCAAACCAGCGAAGCTTACAGTCAGCTATTCTTGCTTGTAAGGACCCACCATACAGACACTTTTTCATTCTCATTTATTCCGAAATAATCCAAATCCTTCGTATTTAAATATGATACGATACAATAGTCAAAAGAGTTAAATAACTCAGACCTAGAAAACAAATGACAGCAATCAATATCAAACTTCATTTCCAATAGAAAATCTCAGTCGTTTCTTGCATAATAAGCATGTCAGAAGACGAAAAATGAGACCAACCAGAAGTAGCCAGGAAGCAATAACTTACGAAATGACGGAGAAATGGCAATGTTTAAAGATTAATGAAAAACTGAACTGAATGTTAAAATTGCTTCCATATTTCTTAATAACAACAACTCTTATTCATAACAGTGCTATTTCCTAAAGACGAAAACAATTATCTTTTTTTCACCGGAAATAAAGACGCCTGTAAATTTTAAATATATTCGCTGTTTTAAATATGAATAAGAGATAGCAATGTTTCTTTTTTACAGTTCAGGTTTAAATATATATAAACGTACACAATAAGTGCTGAAGTCACACGGGAATGTTTAAAGCAGTTTATTAAATAATGCTTCCATTTCGAAAAGTTCCTTTACAGAAAACTATTATTTAAATTCAGCAATAAATATGTTAGTTGTTTTTATACAGCTGTTCAATAATGCCTTGCATTTTACTTTATTGCATATTGCAATAATTTTACTTCCCCCCATGTGTTTGAGGTAAGTACAAAAGTAAATAAGTTAGGATTTATTTATTTATATTTACTCACATTCAATATTTTCATTTTATTTATATTTACTCACTTTGAAAAGAGCTTATTTTTTTATGCAAATTGGTTTACTGACTACTTTATGATCATTTAAAATTAGCAACTGGGTTATTATTTCGTTTGAAAGAATAACTAAGAGAAAACTTAATAAAGCTTGGATTATTATTTCGTTTCATTGAATAACTGGGTGCAAGTTTGATAAA
>JAPMOQ010065516.1:890485-906322 GCA_026543055.1 Argiope trifasciata | reverse complement strand
GGATTATTATTTCGTTTCATTGAATAACTGGGTGCAAGTTTGATAAATCTTCGATTATTATTTCGCTTGAAGAAATAACTGGGCGCAAGCTTGGTGAAGCTTGAATTATTATTTCGTTGAAAAGAATAGCTGGGTACACGCTTGATAAAGCTTGTATCATTATTTCGTTCCAAAGAATAACTGAATGCAAGCATGATAAAGCGTGAATTATTATTTTATTTCAAGGAATAAAAAGGTACAAGTTTGATAAAGCTGAAATGAGGTAGGGAATAGATAATCAATATAAAAGTAATACTAATAACATTTTTAAAACGAATAATTTTATTATAATTGTTCGCCAAACCTTCACATTAAAGCATCATAAAAACAGATTGACCCTTATTCCTTTGATAAATTTCATCATATTTTTCAACAATTTCCAATATTAGAATGCTAGAATTGTTACTAAAATATCAATACTCATCCATAGCTCACAACCGTTCCTATCTCTTCACTTTATCTGCTTTAGCCTTAGATCCCGGACAATTGAAAGTACAAGCTAGTAGGTCAACAATAATAAGGTAAAATTTTAGCTTGTGCACACGATCTTATTTGCATCAGAATTGGAAGTACATTTGGCTTCCGTATCGTAAACAGAAACGAATAAAAAATATATAAATGTCATCTTATGACAAAAATAAAATATCGTAAACTAAAGCCACTGTAAACTAGTTGCTTAAATGGATGTTTATATAATTTCATAGGACATTTAGATTGTGAGAAATTAAAGAAGGGAAGGAAGCTATTATTCTTGAATTGTTTAAATTATTTGTTGAAATATATTCCTTATTTATAAACAGTTGTGCATTTTTCATTAGAAGTGTGCTTAAAGTCGTGAAACATTCGATTTTTCAGATTCGTTTCTTTTATTCAATTCACAGAGAAAAGTCTATTGCTTTCTTTCTTGAAGAAAAAAATGGAAACGCAATTACATTAACAGGTGCCACAATGCACATTTTTTTGGAGAAGAGTGGTAGATACTGATTTACAATGGTATTCTTTTCATACATGTTCTGTAATCCATCTCGAATGCGTAAAAATGAGTTTTCTATCCAAATCAAGAAGTAGAAAGACTCTGTTTATCAATAGACAGCAAACTTTTTCCCACCATTCAAGCATTTAAATGTTTAATGCTATAAGAGGTGAAGTTATGATAATGAAAATGGTTGAGTTTCTCAGATAATGACAAAATTTCAAGATAAAAAGCAATCAAAGTCAGAGGGTTGAGAATCATTTTTCAGCAACTTAATTCATGTTATTGCAAAACCTTTTTATACAAAAAAAGTGACGAGACAACAAATCGATATATAATTCTTTACTAGCTTCAATGTAAAATAAAATCTTAAATTTAAATTATGGCAATTTTTTTTTACCTCCAGTCGATTTCCATTACCTTTGAGTTAAAAAGCTCATGAAAAAACGGAATTTTCACTATTTCCATAATATATTATTCCCTAATAATATATTGGAGGATATAGTTTTTTGTTTTTGGATGAGCACATTTTCAAAACAGTGAAGCTTAATTTTAATACCACCAATTGTAAGCATAATTCATGAAATATTTCTAGTATTTTTATCATGATAAAGTGTATACTTTTATAATTGGACTTTTGTTAGGATATTCCTTTTTTCCATTTATTTTTAATTTTTTTTATTTCACAATTAGGGACACTGTAATCTGTCTTAATAAATATGAGCATAATCACTTTACTACAAATACACTTCTTTAATTAAACGAGACATTGAAGACGGTCTTTTTTGAATTTAAAAGACTTCGAAGAGTATTACCAATCACCTTGTATTTAAAACAAAGTAAAAAATGCTAAAGTTAATTTTGGGTAGTCCTTTTAGTATCTTATATTGTTATCAAATGATGAGATTGAGTCTGTATTACATCTCCAAGCTTCCACAGCATATTAAAATAATGACAAGTATATTTATGAGGTTTTGTATGCAGTAGATTTCGGGTTTGAAACCCTCTTATCGCTATCTACAGCTTCTGGTACCTTGCCGAAAATATTTCCGCAGTAGTTTTACGAAATCATTGGTTGATATATTTCTATAAGGAATTAACCTAAAACATAAGACGTTGTTGGTATACAATTGTTATTAATATATTATATTGAATACTAAATGCTATTTTACTAAGGCAACTAGCAGATACTATGTACTATTTTATCAACTAATCGAACAAAAAACAATTAAAAAGTTTTTTAATCTTGAAATGCTATTTTTTTTTCTTTAAATATCAATTAAATATGCATATTTTTAATTTGAGAAAGCATATTTTCTTTTAATTTCTATTTTCTTAAATATATGAGGACAAGAAAATTTAATTTTAAAACCATTAATTAATTATATTTTCTAACATAGACTTTTTTTACCCCTCTTCCTAGAATATTTAGACATTATTAAGAACATAAATATACTTGGATAACTGAAAAATGTAACATTTTGTAAATAATTTAAGTCATTGCAGAAATTTGAAGTGAGAATATATAAATAGAATTAAAAAAAAAACATTAATTATAACAAGTAAGTTTTTATAACCGTACCTTTACAGCTTTTCACTTATTATTTCAAACGAACATAAAGTCATTTATATTTAAATAAAAAGGCTAACATTAACTATAATGACTTGGATATGTATTTTATATATTTTTTTTAAATGATTGATTTTTCTTTGAAAAGTATGAAAAATTTCAGTTACTTTTTTTCACAAAACTTCAAAGAATGTTCGAAAAATTTGAATTTCGTCCCAAATCCTATTTTTCAGAAGATTGGCATAATATAGTACTAAAAAATAACTTCAATTAGATTTATACAGTAGATAGAGGAAAATTAAAATTATAGAAGACATGTTTCATCTAAATTTCATTTCTTTCTTGCAACAAGGCTTTTAATGAGATGTCTAGACAGTGTATAGTTTTTTTTTAATTCTCAGAATAAAAAAAAATTAAAAATTTATTTCCTGTAACTATCATACAAAGATTAAATTTTATATGAAACACCTAAGGAATGCTAATTAGAAATTAATATATATTTTGAGCATGTTATCAATATTTGGTGTTTTACTATATAAAGAATGTTTTTGTTAGAATGTTAGGAAAAGTGGAAAACATGCAAGACTTTGATAAGTGTTTTATTCGAACATGACACGTTCATCGGATAATTATAGGAACCAATGAAAGATATAGCAAAGTAGAATTTGTTTTTCATTTTATTCAGCAGTGGAGCGAATTCCCTGGAATTAGATCACACCGCAATCGCAGATTTTAATCAACCATATGAATATTCATTAAGGAAGTTTCAAAGTAAATTTTATTACATATTCAAGGTGACAAGCAAAAGATAAACCGAAGGAAAATGGAAAGAGAGTGAAGACCTAAAAAATAGCTCCAGAAACACACGCTTATTTCACATTTTGTGCATCAATCTTCCAGCATTAATAATCTTAAGTACTTAAAAGTAGCAATATATATTGGGACAGAAAATAATCCAGAAATCTGTTTGACGGTCCTAGTAGAAAATATTCTAAATGTGTCAATGACGAAATAAAAAAGATCCTTTTTTCTAAGTGGAGGCACAGATTTACAGTAGTCAAACACATATATTTCTTGCTGTAAATAAAAGAGTGTAATCAGCAAATCAATAACAAATAACCCTAAAAGTACGTACTGGGCAGAGAGAGTTCAACAGGTCGGTTGTTCTCAATTCCATTATCCGTCAACTCACTACTTTACTGATTTTCTGCTTCTTCCATTAATTAAAAGAACATTATAGAAAAATATCCTAATTTCGTTCCAAATTGATATATCATTAAAATTCTGGAAGTTTTTAAAAAAAATTGGTTTGGTGTATAAGACAAAAATTAATATAAAAAATATAATTAAAAATTCAAAACAGCAATCAATAACGAAGAAATGGAAGTGAAATTACATTTATATTTAGTGGAATTTTCTGTTTTGATACGGCTACAAATATCACCACCACATAACGAGTAAGGAAAACGTTTAAAAAGGATTAAGTGAATACTATAAAATACCTCTGCTAAATAAAATAAAAAACTAATCAATAAATTTCATTAATTTTTGTGACCGAAACGGGAAAAAAATATGTGCATACATTTGATTTGAAATTTTTTAAAATTAAATTATTTTTTATGAGAATTGGCTATTAAATTATTTATGAGTTGCTTATTAAAATTATTCTTAAGAATAAAAAAAGAGAATTAAGTTTAATACCTTTTAATCCATGAATTAATGTTCTAACAGATAGTGATCCATTTCAGAGTAACATCTTTTTGTGAATAAATTAATCTGATATTTTTAAATGTAGTATTAATGCGATGGAATAAGAGAAATTAGTGTTTCTTACATGATTTTTTTTTAACATTTTGGGTGAAATTATGGTGCTACTGATTGATGGTGAAATTATGGAGAACATGATTACAAAGTGATAAGAATATAGAGTATTTGTTTCATTAATTTTATTACAAAATTTTATTTATGAATGCTCTGGTTTGGACATGAAAGTCTCTTTATTTCAAAAATAATCGATATTAGCGAAAAATATATTTTTTATTCTCAAATTAAATACCGAATTAAGAGAACTAAATTCATTCAGGTATTCATTTTTGAAAATATATTTATCACAAATATTTTATTGAAGACATGACTTACTATAAAAAATTACGATACAAATAAACTTGAATTAAATCAATGAGAGAAAATTATACCTGATTGCGCATTATGATATAGAATAAGGCATGTGTTATAAATATTGTAATTATTTCAAAAGTGTTCAGTTCGAAAATATGTTAAAACTGCTGAAAATATTGCAAATTGCATTCTGAAAGAAGAGATTTTAATTATATGCAAATATCAAGTACTGATAGCGTTGTCAACTAAGGCTGTTTAAAGGAATAATTCTTGAAATAATGTTTTTAATTAAGAAAATTGTTATTATTTAATGCTTTAGAAAGACTAGACATGTAAGAATATTTTTAAATATATGATTAAATTTTGGGAAAGGAGATAAATAGTAAGTGATGAAATGAAACAATGTTTAATAAAAGCATAATAGTTTTTTTGACTATCACGAAAAAGCACTTAACAATCTTGAAGCATTTTTAATATTTAAAACAGCACATTAAACAGTCAAGTATTTTTCAAATGATGTGATTTAGGAACTCGGATATGACGTTGCTGAATTAAGTCACTTTTCATTAACTATCTAATATTCAATTTTACAAGGAATATCAATAAATAATCTCATGTAATTTTTCACGAATAAATAAATTTACAGGATTTAAGAAAAGATTTAGAGGAATTAGGCAACACGGTACTCGAAAAATCTTCCAAATCGATTTTTTTTTATTTGATCATATGATAAAATAAATCTTTCTAAATTTGCCTGCAGAATTTAAATGCTGTAGCTTCTTTTTATTTATTACGTTATCGAAGAATTTTTCATACATTACAGGAAAGTAAATGGTATTACCACGCCTACTTTAAGAATGAAACGCCAGTAAAAGAAACTGATTTGACGAAAATATTGGTAAATTACTAAAGGCTTGCTTCAAACGAGCTATTATCGCAATGTGTTGGTGCATGACACAAAAGAGCTACAAGATTCTTCACATTGTCACTTGGAGTAAGTGCTCAAATGTTACATCTGCTTCAATCATAGCAGAAACAACAAGCAGAAAATCAGAAATATTCATACATATCTTTATTTCTATAATTTTTAACTTTAGCAATTTAGAATAGCATGAAGCACGTTTTGTAAAAGATAGGTGCAGATTGGATGGATTTTACGATTTAGATGAATGTAACTTTTAAGTGTATTTTTCTCCATGTTGTATTTCTGCTTATATGTTACATTTAGAAAGCCTAAGGTTTTTTTTAAATGACGGTAGAGGTGTGAAACCTTTTGTTAAAATTAAGAAATATATGTTTTATAAAATTTCTTATCGTGTTTGCTTGAAGGTGTGTTGTGAATTTTTTAAAGGACCCAAAATCAGAGTTTCTGCATTTTTCTGACTTTTTTTTTGTAATTTTTACAATAAAATAATTAAATACTGGACATAAATGCGCAGAAGTAAACCTATATTTCTATCTAATATATTAATAGCTGCCTGGAAAAAAAAACGTGAACATCTTCTTATTTAATAAAAGCCTTAAAGTTTTTAAAAAGCTCACTAAAAAAATGTACAGTTTTATAATTAAAAAAAAATATTTTTAATGTGAAGTTATAGAATCTATTTTACATAAATAAAAGCAAAATATAATTTTAAAAATTAAAATTACGAGAAACATTTCTTCAGGTATCGTGTCACCTATAGCAACCAGTTTACATTTGAATTTTAAACTTATGAATGTTAAAGACGAAGGAAATGAAAATATTAACATTTGCAATTATTCCTCACATGATGAGCAAAAAAATAATTAAAAAAAACTGTTTAGAAAAATGTCTTCAAATTTCCTTTACTTCACATTATACAAATCAATCCCTTATTGTCATTGCTACATACTTATGTAAAGATTATACAGCAGTGTTCTAAGTCTAGATGATTTGAATGTATTAGAACAGTTAATAATGTAAATATATTACAATCTCTTTACAAATCTGAGCATCTTATTTATGACTTTTGAAATGTTCTCTCTTGCTTACTGAAAACATTCTTCTTCGGTTAATAATAAACCTTCTTCTTTCTGTTTTTATGTGGTTTTGGGAGTCCAGAATAAGTGTCTACATGTAATGCTGAATACCATCTTGCGGTATTGATCTGATAAAGTCTGTGATAGTTTTGTCTGCTAGCTAACTTAGGGAACAAGAAGATGCAAGTCATAAAATGCACTATTCGGGATTTTTAGTGAGTCTCTTTTCGGAACATCTTTGTCCATAAACTTGCAATCAATAGTCGCATAACATTGTAAACGACAGACAAACAAGAAACATTTCATATGGTTAATCAATTGTACCGCCTTTAAGTGATTGTGGTTAGTCAGCTAAAAGTTTTAATTTTTGTCTTTTTTACTGAACTATTCTTTATACTCCAGCTGTTTTGATTTCACATAGATTAAAGAGGTCTTCCTTAAGAAACAGAAAACTAAATCAGCAGCTGTGATTATAATCGTCCTAAAACAGAGCTTAAACAAAGATTTACTAAAAAGTGTGCAATTATTTGTTAATTAAATGAATGATATTGTGGTATTAATCATATCACTGACTCTCCGACCAGCGCAAAGGAGCACAAATAAATACCACTAAATGACCAAACCATGGAAACAGCAAAACTGGTAGGAACTGTGGTTGAGTCCTAAGGGCCATCACCGGATACGGTACAACCATTCTCTCTCGTTCATTTCAAGGAAATACGTCGAGTCATCGATGGGAATAGCCAGAAACACGTATTTTCCTGTATTCTCCATGTTGGCGAAAATCAGCCATTATTCCGGAAACATCTTATCCTCCTTTCAAGAGCTTGCTCGAGGGAAGGGAGACATGATGATATAAACATAATGCATATAATTAAATTTATGGTTCTTAATAATTCATATCTCATCCTGTAGCAAAGAAACCATTTTGAAAACAGAAATTCATGTTAATAACAAAAGAAAGAAACGTATAAATTTAATAACAACCTGTTGTTCCCTTATTTGGTTGAAATGCACCTAAAATTGTACGGAACAGCAATTATCTTTTCATAAAATAAAATTTCTCTTATATGGAATCAAGCTATAATTAGAATCCACTGGTTGATCAAGGAACAATAAACTAGTAATTATACTAGCTCACATTATATTGTGAGCTAGTATAATTACTTTTCCGGAATAATGGCTGCTCACATTATATTGTGCTGAAGAGACATCCAGAATGATTGTACAAGGTATTCAAACGACATCAATAGTAACATGTAACACCTTCGATCTGTTTTAATGTTATAATTTATTGGTTGTATTCATTCAAAGCGTTTTCCCCTTAAATATGACCGTCTATTTCAGTAAAAGAATGTCATTTGTTAATAGCTAAGAGTAGATGATTACTTCATGTTCATATAAAATTTGATTCATCTTATATGATATCAACAACATAATTGGACTACGGTCGATCAAGGAACAAAAAGCTAGTATTCCTGGATCTACTAAGTCAGATTGCTTGCTGTTTATATTATGCTGCTCTAAATGGACATCCATAAAGATTTACAAGATATTTAAACGACATCAATACTTACATGAAGACATTTTCAATCTGTTTTAAGGTCACACCGTATTGGTTTTATTTATTCAATTGCCCTTTCCTTTTTTTCTTTTTTCGAAAAACATAATTGTCGATTTTAGTAAAAGAATGTCATTTGCTAATATATAACACTATTCTTCTGCGTGCTTTAGGAATGCCACCATTCTGAGAGTTACCCCCGAACCTGATTGCCAAGTTCTTACAATCTAAATCCACTCCCATTTCATTTAAACTAACCGGATGCGCTTTATTATTTAGAATAATTTGCTTCCATATGTATGACGAAAATTTGAGAATTCGGTATCACAAACAAAAATTATTAAAAAAATTCATTTAAAAAAAATTAATACATCAGATAAATATTGTTTATAATTGCATTATATGCATAATTGTTTCGAATAAGTCAAAAATTAAGAACATTGTTTCAGAAACTACATTTTAATTTTATGACTGCATCTTCTAATAATGCATATAAATATTAAATCTTTACAAAAACTATATAAAAGTATGACTTGTAAAGAAACTAGATATTCCTATTATGTTAGAAATTCTTATCACACATAGATACTGGTATATGTGCATTGCTTACTAAATAGTCGCTAATAAAAAAACAACAACCTTCGTACGTTATCGATCTCAAAGTTTATGTTTTTATCATCTGATTCTTAATATCATTCACTTTATTTGAATCCCAGATTCTTTGCAATAAAGTAGGTATTCTTAACAATATCAAGAAGCTAACAATCATTTTTTTAAAATCCACAATTTTTTGCAGAATATTTGAAAATATTTCATATAATATGTCGTTTTTCTTACCCTAAACTAAAAAAAAATATATATATAATGCCATTCGTTTTAAATTTTGAATTACACATTAAATTTATATTGTTTAAAAATAATTTAATCACATTTATCAGCAATTAATCTCACAGAAAATAATAATAAAATTTAATCTGCAAAATAACGTTACGGGTGCATGAGAAGAATTGGCTTTTATCAACAAGTTGCCGACCCATTGACAAAAGTTAAAATAAAAAATAAATAAAAAACTAAATAATATTGTTGACAATGACATAAACATGAAATATCACTTTTATAAAAACGTAAATGCAAATTATAATACATTTACTAATCATAAATTATTTTTAACTATTAAATGTTTGAAATTTATAATAGTTTAAATAACACTTAAGATTTACTTCATTTACGCACCATTTCTGCTTCTAATAAGTTGTTTTATATCAATTTTCTATTCTTTAGATATATTACCTACAGATGCTATTTGTAAAAAGTATTTATCCATAAAAAATTCGATTTTAAATAGATTTTTTATTTCAACAATTAATATTTTTTACATTTTCTTCTCGTAATATTAGCAGTCAAAACGTTCAGATTTATTTCAATAAATATGCCTCTTTTCTGTTATTTAAAGGCGCCTCGATTAATTTAATTTGCTCCTTATACGTATATTTGAAATGACGTGTTATAGAATTGAGCAAGCATTTTCAGAATTTGATTATAAACTCTATTGCATGAAAAGGAATATTTCATTAACAGATTAGTATAAACATTTGCATTTGAATAACTGCATTTCAATATGAATAAAAGGTTTTCAGACTTGAAAAGAGCCGCAATTAATTCGTATTGCATTCCGAAGTATTTTGCATTTATTAATAACGAAAACTGTATTGTCATTTATAATCTGTGAGGAAATTAAATTTCTTGAACTCATGGATTTACATTTGTGAATACAAATAATTCAAATATTGTACATGAAAGTATTATCTTCCTTAATATTTATATTTTAATAGTGATTAATTAGATATACTGTTAATTGAACTTATGTATGAGCCTTTCTGTACAAGATGATATTTTATTAAATATTAACACAGCCAAAGAAATAAATTTAAATAAAGAATTGTTATCTTTCACGGTGCACACAAATCTAAAAAAATTATTGGAATGAGCCCATGTACACACAAATTGTTGTATTTCAAAATGGGAACAAACCATATTCAGTGATTAAATTCGCTTTTTTTTAACATCTGACAAGCCTGAACACGTTTGGCGAACATAAAAAGGAGAGCTTGAGGTCGGAATGACTGGTACATCAAAACACTTAGTATTTATATACTTATAGTATTCAATCTCTTATTTATATACTTTTAATATTATATTATCTATAGTATTCAGACTTAAAAGGAGCCCTAATGCATTTTTTTTGCTTTTCACAGTATTTTATATTTATTAATAACGAAAACTGTATTATTATTTATAATTTTTAAGGATATATTTTTCTTGAACTTATGAACTCACATTTGTGAATAAAACAATGCAAATATTGTGCATGTAAGAATTAAATGCGTACTATAATCAGGCTTGGTAGGCATGTATACACTACTGTCCAAAAGTATTACACGTTTGAAGTTTGATGTTTTTCAAGAATAAGTCCTCCAAATGTAATCTTTTTTCATTTAAAGTGATAGTATGAATGTGATGAAAAAGTTTGAAGCTATTGTATTATTCTTTACAATTTAAACTGTTCATTTATTTTAAAAATATAAGAATCAAGTCACGAGAAACTCCAAGCTGTTACATTAATTTAAAAAAAAAAATTCTTCAAATGTTAGGTTTGCTTATCAGTGCGATTGTAATGAGTTCATTGTTTTACTTCTCATCAAAAGATTCAAAACCGAAGGAACCGTAGATAAAAGTTCTAAATGGCGTCTGAGATAATCTTCTAAAAGGGCTGATACTACATTGATATTATTATGCAGAAAAAAATAGAATTTCAAATTCTGCTACACTTGCAAGAGATAGCAATGAGTCCACATCTGTCACTGCGAATCCCAGAAATGTTCGCTGGAGGTTCAGTGAACTTTGTTACAACGCATAAGTGATCTCCTTCCCCCTCTCTCCACCAAAAAAAAGGACCAGAAATGGGTCTGAAAAACTATTGGAGCTAGCCAAGGTGCACACAAATTCGAGTATTTTAGAATGGAAACAAGCTATATTCAGCGAGGAAATTCTCTTTTCCTTAACATCTGACAAGCCGAACCACGTTTGGCGAATAGGAAAAAAGAGCATGAAGCCAGAATGCCCGGCTTGAACATCAATGCCGATCTTGATTCTTAAGATCGTTGATCATCATGACATTAGTGATGTCAGTAGATGGAAATATAATTTTACTTTTAAAATTCATACCCTGTATATTAAAATATAGGAAAAGAAAATTATTATATTAATTAATTTCTTCTGGAGCTAACCAACCATTTCGAATTTATTTTGTCTATGTATCTGGAGAAGGATGGACTTTAAAATCAAAAACTCGAGATGATAATATTCTTGCATTATCATTAAAATTCAAATAATTTAATTTTGCTTTTTTATATTTTTATTAATATTTTGTCCGAAATAATAAAAAAAACTTTAAAGCTCACTTTAAAACTTTAAACTTTAAAGCTCAGATACAAAACTTTAAATAAAAATTTAACAAAAACATTTTCCTACAGATTTTTTTTTTGATATGTTAATTTTTTTTCTTTTCGAATATGAAGAAAAATAAAATATTTTAAAATAAATCATACATGCACATTGATGTTCACTGCTTATCAAGTTGGGTTCCAAAAAATTCCGATTCTACCAAATTTAAATTATTACACTAGATTTGGTATAACTTTTTAAAGGTTTTTTTTTCAGTATAATTTTTCCTATATTAGTTTGGTTCGAATTATTTATAATATTTTACTACAGCTTAAAATTTAATCTTTTCCAATCATTTCGGTATATCAATGTGTAGAAAACAAAAGAGGAGTTAAAATACACATTGTTACCAGTTTCAAGAAAGAAATTACTAATAACAAAATAATATATAGTATAGTTAAGACAAATGAATACAGTAGTTTCTTACTCACAGTACTTTACAAAACAATCCATTGAATATGCGGATAAAGTAAGAAGCAAGACTCACCTGAAATAGATAAAAAAATGTAAATTGGTTGACAGAATTGAAAAAAAAAAGTTTATTTTTTTGAGGAAATATATATAAAAGTAATTTGTTCTGTTTATTCAACCCATTCATGGACTATGTTTGAAAATAAAACTGATTCATTAAAACAGTTTTAGAAATATATCTCTATTAGCAAACTTAATTATTACATTTTTTTTCAGTAATTATTCGTTGTTGTAAATTCTATCGAATTCTGAAACGCATACAAATTAATATGTTGTTTTAAAACTCATTTAGATATATTTCTATATCCCAAAATAATGTAAGCGAATGCAAAATTTTATAGAAGGAGATAGAAAAACGAGATGAATAAGGCAGATCTAACTTAATAACAAATATAGTTTTCAGCCAAGAAATTTACATTCAAAATGATATCTGAAATTTTTGATAAGATAATTTTCTAACCATTATTTTTATTAAATTAATGTTTTTAATATATTAATTTGTTGAAACGTTTGTTAAATGTTCAGTTAAAACAATATAAAACTTTTTAAGAACAAAAATACATAACAAAATAAAAAATATTTCTGTCCTAGACCTGCATGACTGTGACATAAATAAAACTAAAACATTTTTTTCCGGAAGGAATTTTAGTAACTATTAATTTTTAAGCGAAACCTCCAATAAAAAGACGAAACAAAAAAACAGAATAAGTTATTTAAATTCACTGATGATTATAGTAAATCTGTTGATTGTTATAAGTAATGCAACAAAAAAATTAAAAGATTAATAATTTTTCCAGCATGAATCTTGTTTCGTTTCTTTAAATTCTTAGGAAAAACTTGTGGAGTTGCGGAATTCAAATTATATTAATTTTATTTTTATTTAAAATTTCCATAGATTTTTTGTAGAAAAAATGTTTTCACTGCATTTCCGATTTAATAAGGTTTGATTTTTTCTTCTATTTGATCTTTTAAAATCGAATCTTCTAAAACATAAATTAAATTTTATCGCAGTATGCAAAAAGGTGGGTAAATTAAAAGATTTCTAAAGAAGAAAAAGGTTTTTGAACCAACTTAATTATCTATGAAACAAGATCAAAGAGTTAATAAAACTATTTTGTTTTTTAAAGCACGCACCAACAGTTTTTAATAACATGTTAACAATTAAATTTACACATGAACATATGGCGTAAGATTGTTTCTGGATTCTGTATCCGCATTTTTAATAATCCTTTATTTTATAATGGTATTTGTTGCACAAAAAGAACAAAAGATAGAGCAGAACATTTTCGAATTAAACGGATAATATTTTTTCTGTTCTTTCAATGCAACAGTAAATTTAAGAAATACTTCACCAATGGAGATATTTCTATCACATTTAAAAAAATTATTTTTTCCATCCAAAATATTTTTTTATGTAGAATATGATTGGAAATAATTTAAAGGATGTGAGTTTCAAAGAAGAGCCGTGAAGCGGATATAAATATATAATTTAGTTTTTGATAATAAAAATTTATAACGCATTAAAAATAATATTAAAGATATAAATTTATTAAGTACAGCTTCAAAATAATCAACTAGAGAGCTTCTAAATTATATTAAAATACATGAAGAAACTAAATTTATCTAAAAAGATATATTTTTAATGAAAACAATTTTAGAATTCATTAGTTTTAAATAATTTTCCTTTTAAGTGGTAACCTGTCCTTGAATATGAAGTTAATTATATTTGATGATCAATAATATTTTGTAATACTGTATAATTTTATTCTCAGTAATTTATAAAAGAATTTCAATGTAATTTTGGATATTTGAAAATATTTTGTTAACAGTTAATTTTTTGTATTTTCTGTTACATCAATATAGCATTGCCTAATATTTCATTTGGAACATATTATTAAATTCAATGACGGACGATTTAATAATAATCAATCCATGTTTCAATGCTCAAACCTTTGGATATACTTTTTTCGAATACTATATTCTTATTACTATTTTGTAGCAAGAACCGAATATTCTTTTTTTTTAATCATGCAGTAGGTTTTTGTAAATATCTCAAAAGTTTTTTAACTTTTGTGGAAGATAGCATTGGTAAAATAAAAAATATTCTATCTTTAAGAAGTATTTTGTGTTTATTTCAGTGTTTATTTCAAAGGAAAATAAACACTGTGTAAAAATAATTAAATTATTTAATAGAAGAACAACTATTCAACAGCTATATCAACCCGTGATATAAATCACCTATTTCTATCACCTGGTTTTACTGCTGACTTCCATTTAGTATTATCGAAGAATCTAAGAGCTTATAGAATTCCACTTTAATAAAAGATTCATAGCAATTCGAGGTTGCCATAGCAATTTGCAATTTTCCTAATACGATTTTGGAATTTTCTGCAAATGATAGTCATTTTGCAAACTATAAGTCTGACCAAGGTTAAGACGATTCATAGAAAAAATTCAATAATTGAAGAGAAAATACTGGGTTGCATTTGGAAAATTAACTCTTTAATCCTAACTTAGCTCAATTTAGGAATCTGTCCAATTTTAGTTTGTGAATTCTAAATATGAACAATAAATTAATTTTTTTGCTTTTTTCGATAGTTTTTAAGTATGTTTATATATGTGTATATGTATGGGTTTATAGAAAATTTTATTTTGCTGTCATATTTTAAGTAATACCCACTATAGAAATGGCTAAACTTACTTTTTATAAACATTAGTCACTAATTCCTTATCTTAAGCACAAAGAAGAAGTGAATATGAACAGTAGAGCTTTTATTCATAAAATTTTTTCTGTAAGTATAATATTTAAGTTTAAAGTTTTTATATATGACAAAAATGAACATTTATATTCTCTTAGTGGAGTTGATGAGTGGAGTTCTTGATTGAAGTTTATATACTGAAAAGATGATAGATATAAAAAAGATAGATATAAAAGTAGGGAAACTTTAAATCCCTACTTTATAATGTAAGTAAGTAATTTAACTGAAAGATTTGATTATATTTATAGAAACAAATTAAAATAAGCAATAAAAATTAGTAGCTTCTGCAGTTCACAAATGAGAACTCTTGTATTTGTTCAATTAAATAAAATTAATTGGAAATAGCATATTATCCAAAATATATGAATGGTAGTGTTTACTGAAGATAAAGAATCAGACTGAATAAACAAATATATGACCCCTTATTTTTATTTTAAAAGTTAAATGCCTTTAATTATAGCATTTTCGTAACTTTACTAAACATTTATGCAAAATTAAATTTAAACTACTTTCATGTGGCACTCTCAATTCACTGCAAAACCTTCAACTTCGTGCACCAAGACGCTTCAAATTTGGAAATAAATTAAGAATAAAACCTTGTGTATATTTGAAGACATTCTTTTACTATCCGTGTACTTGACTTATCTTTATTAGCTTTATAAACTCTTAAAATTGCTTTCATTTCCTACCAACAAGTACCAACTTTTGAAACAGTTTATACCATGCAATTGCTGATAATAACAATAAAAACTGGGTTTGCTTTCATGTGCCAAGAGTTGAAATGTCAGCACTGAATGAAAGAGTTAAATAATTAGTGAAAGTATTCTGTTTTGTGTTTCTT
>JAPMOQ010065516.1:799532-890475 GCA_026543055.1 Argiope trifasciata | reverse complement strand
AGATAAGTAAAAAAATTTAGATCAAATTATGTTGAACATTAAATAAAATCATTTTATTTTATAAATAAGTAAATTAAATTCAACGGAATGCTAATAATTGTTTCGAAAATTGAATTGCTTTAAGCCGTTTCCTTTGATTTGAAAGGAATATTCAATTAGTCTCATGCTGTATGATATTAAATTCGGTTTTATATAGCAATTGAAAGGCAGTTTTCAGCTAAAAAATTTAATTAGTCAAAAGAAAATCGGTAATTGTCTCAAAACTTTAATCACGTTATACAATATTAAATTATGTCTTGCATAGGAATTAGAAGCCATTGCCTTTTTCAAAAATATAATTCTTTTAGTATATAGTAGTTCACAATAAATATTAGATTTATGCTAAAGGATTATAAAAATGTTATGGTAAAATACGGTTAAAGTGTCATTTATAATCTCATTTTATTAGACACATACTGTTGACTTAATTTATAAATTTTACATAAGGCCCATGAATTATCTTCGAAGTCATAGGACTCTCAAAACTTCCATTTTAGGGTACTAAATTCCCTATCGAATCATCTCAACTGAGCTATTGCCCTTAATTAACAGGAAAATGTTATCGCATCCAACGAATTTCAATCTTTTCAATAAATCACGGGGCACACCCACACTTGGCGAAGTTCTTGACATAACTCCAGCGATAATCCAGCGACCCCATGTACCGTAACTCATTGCATCTGTCTTAGGTTGATGGTCAGAGGTACTGATAATTAAAAGGGCTTAGTTTCGCCACCGGTTCCGATGGACCGAGCGATTAACTTCTGATGTATAAATGTATTACTTTTCCGTAGTGGGCGTATTGGAAGTCGGTCAGCTAATCGAAAGATAAGTTTGCACTAATCTTTGGAACTAATACAAGATGACAGGCTTTGTAATAATGTATTTCGATTTAGAGTTTGAGTTTCGGTTTCGATTTTCTAAGATTGATGACTTAACGTTATCAGTAAACTTTTTTTCTTCGCTACATATAGAAACATATACATATTTCGCGTTGAAACGGTGATATAAAGAATAGTTTAGTGTTTCATTTAAACTTTAAAAAGCTCTGACTTAATGTTGTGATCATTATTAAATCTCTACTAATAATAAAAGGGGTTGTAAATGTTTTCATAAATGCTGCCTTCTCAAAGTGCACATAAACTACGTTGCAGAGTCACATCTCTTTGACATCAGATTTTAGGAAACATAAATAGTAAAACTTGTAAAAATAATTAATAAACTAGTAAAAATTACTAAAAATAACTAGTAGACTAGTAAAATATATTATTAATTAATTTTTACTTGTATGCTAATGAAATCAAAACTACCCGGTTTAACTATCTTCTAACTTGCACGATACTATAACTTCGCATTCCTTTCCTCAGGTTAAATACACCAATATTAAGCATAATGTTTATTTCTTAGCTTCGGAACAGAATCTGCACATTTTCTCCAAAATAGAATATTCAATAGAAATATACAAAATAACTCTATATTCTTCCAATAAAATAATAGCGTGATTTGGTAATTGTCAAGATACTGAGGCGTTTTTGAATTTCAGTTCAGCTATGTCATCTACTGTTAAAATTTATGAGAAACATTTAAAAAAAATTTAAATATTCAGCAAACAAATTGATCGCCCCGTTAAAATAAAAAAAATTAACACCATTATAGATATTTTTAACTTATAATTTTTCATAAAACTGTATGCAATAATATATAGTAAAAGTAGGAAACACAAGATATTTAAGCTTAGTTAGAAATTTTCAAATCTTCAAAAATTCTTGCAGAGTATCTGCACACATATTTAATTTTAAAATTATGTCTGAATTGGATGCGGTATTTCTAGATCAATAGATCTATGCTGTAATGTAAGAAACATCTAAAATTTATGCTTAATTTTAAATGTTCAAATCTTCAGTAAATTTACATGGAATATATTGTAGTCATTCTTAATTTTCAAAGTATATCTGTATCAAATTTTGGCATTTCTAATTCAATCGATTTTACCTGTAATAATGAATATTTATTGCAAATAATATGAGGTAATACTTAATTTAAAATCCGCAAATATTTAAAAACTTTGGGGATAATATATTGTACTTATTCGTAATTTTCAATGTATATATGTTTCAAATTTGGTATTTCTAAATCAATCTAAAACACTTGCAATTTCTTTACTAGTAATTATGTATTGAAATATTTAAAAAATGTCGCATTAAGCGTTGAAAAGTTTTAGGTAGAGGATATTTTTATCTTTTCGTATGTTTGAATAAAAAAAATACAATTCAAAGATTAGACAGAAATTGGAATCAATATTTTCATTCAATAACTAATATTTAGAATCCATTTATACATATATAAGATTAACAATCCTCATAAAAAGAAAATTTTTTAATTAGATTTTAGCATTTTAGGAAAAAAAAACTAGAAATTTTCCATATTTTCGCTTTTCTTATATCAGCAACGCTCTCCCCATCTAGGAATGAATAATGATGTTTTCCAGAAAAGCACGCTTTTTAAAGGCATCGTCATTGACTTTTCAACCTAAAACCTGTTCACAATATTACACACCTTCCCAAAAGTGCGCATGGCGTGCTTTGGTGATAAGCCATTTAGCTTTTCGTGATCCTTAAGGCAGGAGGAAGCGTGGAGTAAAAAAAAAGTTGTGTCTGATTGGCGTCATGAAACTTGCAAGCCAAAGGGAATTGTTACTACTATCAGGATGTGCTGAACACAAAGTTTTAAATTTAGAAAAGCTTCCGAAATTGCTTTACATAAACATCCCCAGTTTTAACATACACTTTACAACGAAACATGTTTACAAAATTTAGGGTAACAGCATGTAATTTTCTGTAGAAAACCATGAATACGTAACATAACTAGCATAACATCAAAGGCTCATGGGAGAAAATGTTCATAAACTCTGAATACTATATTATTTGCTTATCAAGCATCCCTGTTATGTCGAAAATACTTTTCAAAGCGACATTTTTATTCTTATACCTTCCCTACTATCCTATTTTCTGTTTAAATTGGAATCTATAAAGGATATTAATCTTATTAATAAGCATTTATTAAGATTTATCAATTTATTTCTTTGCTTAAAAATAGTAATATTCAGATTGTTTGTGGAAACTTCATCTCGATGTAAACTAATGAGACAACTGTTTTAATTATCGCAAGATAATTTATCCCTGTAATTACTCATTTAGTCTTTTTCAAAATAACTAATTTGGAAGGAATATACAGGTTGATTATAATTAAAGTTCCAATTTGAAATGACCATAACAGCAAAACTTCTTGACCAATTGCTATCAAATATGGTAATAGTTTGCAATATGGTAATAGTTTGGAAGTCATGGAATTTTTTTTCAGCCATGAAAAAAAAAACCAGCGGTGAAATGGAGCTATAAAAATATTATAATCAAAATATATGAAGACAAAAGTTTAAAAAAGGTCTAATCGTAAAAGCGTTGACAATTTTGTAGAATTCAAAGATACAAATCACTGAAAAGTGCATAATATTCCTTCTGATATGCTAAGAGCTACTGTTGAGAATGTAGAAATGTGATTTCATTTGTTTCCAGAAAATAGTGGAAGCCACCTTGAACAGCTTTATAACATGATTCAGAAATGATTCAACACATTTTAAACTAATTTCTTCATGTTCTATTTTGTTTAACAACATTGAATATAGCGTCATTTATACCTGGTGGTGAGGTTTTAATTTTTTTGGCCGGAAAGAAATTCTTAAACCTTCCATTAACTATTACCAAAAGGGTGAGAAAGAGATTGGAAGGAGATAGCGAAATCTTGATCAAAGTACTTTCATATTTAAGGAAACTTTTTCTTATGAACATAAAAAATGTTGTAAAATGAACGCAATTTCTTTTTAATTTCTTATTATATAATTGATATCCAATAAACAATATAAGAATTTCATGAGTATGCATAACTAATCTTCACCGCTTGAAATCTCCTTATAAATAATTTTAGTAGTAGTGTCAAACTATAATTCGAAGTGAAGAGTTAACATAACTTACAGATTAAGAAGAAAGAAAATTAAACCAGTCATGAGATAGAAAAGGACTATTATTTTGAACTAAAATATCTTAAAAGGGCAAAAAACATTATTCTTTATCCCAATGGATACTTATGAAACAATAGTTAAAATTCATTCGTCAGATTTTGATAATTAATATTACTATAATTTGATGAATAATTCAAACGTTGAATACTTTTTAATCTTTTTATTAGGTTGGTGCGTATGAAATGTCGGATTCTCTTTACATGCGGACGTTTGTCTCCCTGTTTTCGTTATACTTTTGTCTTTGGTATAACCTCATTCATAGTCGTATTGTCCACTGCCAGAGACTCATTTCAGCAAAATAGGTTTTCTCGAAGGTCTTCCCTTTTGTTATTTCTTTTGAGTTTATTGCCGATATGAATTCTGCCGACATTCGCGTCATTTTCTTATATGAGTACAAACTTGGTAATAGTGCAGCAAAAGCTGCACGCAACATAAACCAAGCGTTTGGGGAGAATACGGTTAACGATCGGAAAGTGCAGCGTTGGTTCGAAAAATTTCGGACTGGCAATTTTTCACTGCAAAATGAGCCGCGCGGAAGACCCAAAACGTCTGTGAAGAATGATGACCTGAAGGCTCTAGTGGAAGCGGATCCAGCCGTATCCACGAGGGAACTTGCTATCAGGATGAAAGTTGACCATACAACGATATTGAGACACCTTTCTGAGATTGGCAAGGTTAAGAAGATGGACAAGTGGGTACCGCACGCACTTACAGAGCGAAATAAGCTGGAACGAACTGGAATATGAAGTTTTGCAGCATCCACCATATTCACCAGATATCTCGCCGACCGATTTTCATTTTTTCAAGCATTTAGAGCTGTTTTTAAGGGGCAAACACTATGAAAATGAAGACAGTCTAAAAAACTCGATATCAGAGTTTATTAATTCTAAAGACCAAAATTTTTTAAGACAGGCATCTACGCTTTAAAATCTCGTTGGGAGAAGTGTATTGAAGCGAATGGAGCATACTTTGATTGAATAAACAGCTTTTGAAGAAAGATATGCAGTTTTATACAATCACTTAAGAATCCGACATTTCATGCGCACCAACCTAATAAAATCACTTTTGAATTGCTTTAAAGTGTTTAACTAGTAATTGATGATATCTAACAAAATTTTTAACTGATTAGTTCGACGTGATAATTAATATAAATATTTGGAAAGAAATTATAATAATGTGCTAAAGAATTTAAATTAAATTTTAAAATCTTTTTATGAGTACTTTTTTACAAGTACTGTGGTGCCTGATTCAGAAAACAAAATTCAATTGACTATCTGAAGTATCTCAACTAAGAAGACATAAAAGGAATTCCTTTAATACTTCCTTATTTACATTAAAGTTTCTCAATCATGTCTTTCCAACGTGTTGTTGCTAGTCTTGATATCAACATTTAAAATTCTCTTTCCTCACAAACGTTTTGCTTTACCAGATGTCAGAAGAGAATCCACAATAAATTCTACGTAGTCAAAGAGAAAACAATAAAAATCATGACCCTTTTTCCGTTTCGATTTAGTTGATTCTGGCTTGGAGCCAAGCCTCCAAATCTCTAGCGGGAAATGATGACTTCATTTTAAGATGGGGACTTCAATATATTCAATCCCACAATAAACGAACACCATATCTTATTAACTTTAAAACATGCTAGATTTTGAATTCATTTTGGGAAAAAAATCCCTTTTATTAGGTTTTCAGATGGAAAAAAAATAAGACTCTGGGAGGTTTATAACGTTTATTCAAATGGCGAAATAGGAACGTCTTTGAGATGGTAAACAAGTTAAGATGATATGATCGCATAAACGTTTTATGAAAGAGACCATAACCTTAAATGATGGTATTAATAAAAGAACTTAAATGTGATTTCATAAATTTAAATTCTTCATTATTATAAAAGAAAATGTTAATCTAAGTATTAATGACATAAACTGTTAATCTAAATATCAATCTTAATTAAAAATGTTGATGGCATTAAATGTATTTTTTATTATTATTTAATATTAACATTCAACAAAAAAGACAACTTAATGATGAATATTGGGTTCTAATAGAGAATTAAAATTGAATGAATACTGCTTTGTATGGATTATATTTAATTTCAGAATATTTATTTTGTTTCTATATGACAAATATGGATTTTTCATAGTATATAAGTGAATAGGAAGATTTCTCCACTTTCTTCCTTGCATAAAGGTAACGTGTCTTCCTCGCATTCTGGATGAACTGGGTTTGAGCCAGGTTTTCCATCTGCAAGGTGTGTGAATATGCCCCATTGTCAAAAAGGTTTGTGCAAGCGAACCGCTTGAAGTAACTCAGGCTCGAGATTGTCCCTAGCTGGCACAACTGAATAAACAATAGACTCTCATACAGTTTAAATCGCTGATAGATAGCTGTCAGCAAGCTTTTAAAATACCTTAAGTTACAACACAGCAAAAATGAAATCTCCTGTTGCTTAAACAATTGAGTTTTTCTTTCGAATTTAAAAAAAAAGAAATATTTTCTCTAATTAATCAACAAAATAAAAAACAAAAAAATGATGTTTCATAATTTTGCAATATAAGATAGTCAATTATTTTTATGAATAAGTGGATTTATTGAAGATTATTTTTACATTAGGCAATTTTTTCCTATTTTAATTATTTTAAAATTTTGGAAACACATCAATTTTTCAATTCATTTAAAAAAATACATCTATAAACTGTTAAAAATGTCTTAAATATTGCAAAATCAGCTTAAATTATTAATTTCTCTTGATAAACATTTGGTTCCTTAATCTTTTCCCAATATTTATTCAGTTTTTCATATTTAAATTAGTTTCATATTTTTTTTTAAAGTTTCTAAAATTTTAGAAAAGAAAAAGAAGTTGATCAAAATGTTGAGTATGATAACGTAAGGAACCGAAAAATTTCACCATTGTTAATTTTAATCATTTTTGTTATTTTTCGCCATTCACTAGTTTAAAGTGTAAGAAATGGAAAATTTGCATTTGAATACTAAGCACATTTCATTCTTTTTATTCCATTAATTAATTAACTTAAAATATAGTCATATATTTAAGTAAACAATATGGAAGTAAAAATTGCATTTTTCTTAGTCTTTTTCTATTCTGACATTCGGAAAGTTTTAAGAATTAGAGTAAAATTCAAATCGTAAATATACCTTTTGATAAGTTAAAAAAATTGCTTATGAAATCAAAAACATAGTAATCAAACTAACCTGAAAAATATAAATGCCTTTTTAACTCATGACATTCTTAAAATATAACAAGATGTTTCCGTATACAGATGTATCGCAAAAACATTTACTGCATCTTTTCTTCCTTAAATACTGGCCACAGGTAAATACTATAAATTCCAAAGTTGCTTAAAAAAAGATACAGAGTGTCATGAAATCAATTAAAATTTTCAGGTGATTTAACTTTAAAAATACAAAATTTAAATTTTTATAAGGACTCTATAGAGAAAATTCCCTCTGGGCCCCATCTTCTAATGAGGGTATGTACAAAATTTCAAAACTCTATTATGAAAACATTCAAAGACCTGTTAAAACAATGCTGGGGGAGGATCTATCAGAAATGTAAACATAAATATTTACAGCTTCAGTGCAGATTATGCGAAGGAGGAATGCATTATAAGGAAATAAAATATGATCTTCCTAAAAAATGCTTCAACATTTGATATCATAATTTACAGAAAGTAACTTAAAAATAACAGCCAATAAACTTGTCAAAAAAACTTATGTAATCTTTCCTTTAGGCAATCTTTCACTTAATTTATGAAATCATTCTTTAAGTTATTATTTTTATAAACATTTTGAACCAATTAATACCAAAATTTGCATTCATTTATTTAATATTTACTTTCTTTGTCAATTTGAGTACGACCCATAAAACATGAGCACTCGACATGCTTTTTCATCTTTGCGAACTCATATTCAGGCATCGAAAAGTCAGCATTTATATATTCATACCTTTGAGTGTATTGATAATAAAATTCTGAAATTTTGTTCATGATCTTATTAGAGGATGAGGGGCATTTGACACATTGGGAAATTTATTTGCAAGGCTTCTGAATAAAAATTAAATTTTTTTCATTCTTTAATCCGCAGGAAATTTTAATCAATTTCATAATATTTTACACGTTTTTTTTTACGCAACTTTGTCATTTACAGTATATGTACAAGGTGGCCAGAAATAAAACACCCCTACTCTGACCTCCATGGATATCGAACTACTCAGTGTAAAGGCTCAAAATTTTGTACACATACTATTCAAAATATGGGGAAACGGATTTCACGAAAAAAAAATTAGTTCATGAAATCACCGATAGGTGGCGCTGCACAACTGGAACTATGATCAAAAGACACAAATAATAATAAAAATTAAAATGTTTATGCGGAATGGAATGCTTCCATGCTTCCTTTTTAATTTTTCTGCCCCTTATGGAAAATAAAAATAGTAAAGAAGCTAGAACTCCCGTTGTAACTGCAATTTCATACTGTAACCAGAAAAATTTGCATAAAGCATGGTTAGAAGCCATGTTCTGGGTATAAAAGAAGTTAAAAGGTGGGGAATGTCATTCTTATTAGTGATGGCTGTCACGCTGCCAGAACGCGCTTTGCTTGTGAAGTTGTTTTACGAGAATAAAGGAAATGCTCCAGCAGCACTTCGAGAGTTTCGCCGACTTAAGGATTTGCGTAAGGGACCATTGCTTCCACAAGCTCTCAGGAGAATGATCGCTCGATTCGAGGAAACTGGACATCTTGGAGTTCAGCCTGGTCGAGGACGCAAACCGGTTCGTTCAGATGTCATTGAAGATGTTGCCACCGGTATTGTTGAACAGTCAATGGATAATGTTTTAGGCTGCAGTAGTGCACGTGCAGTGTCACGACACTTGGGTGTTCCCTATAGCACAGTGTAGAACGTACTCAGAAAAATGGTGCATTGTTTCCCGTACAAAATCCGCCCTAATCAACAATTGCTGGCCACAGACAGGGAGATGCGACTGACCTTTGCATTGACATTTCTTGCTAGAGTTGAAGTGGATGCATCGTGGCCGTGGCAGATTCTGTGGAGCGATGAAGCCCATTTCCACCTCAGTGGAACAGTGAACACCCATAACTGTCGCATATGGGACACGACAAACCCCCGTACCTTCCAAGAGATTCCACTCCACTCACCGAAAGTTACAGTCTGGTGTGGATTCACAGCCACATTCATCCTTGGACCGTTCTTTTTCGAAGAGGTTACTTCCAATGGCCTTGAGACATGTACCGTGACGGCCAACAGGTACAAAAGGATGCTCGAAACATTTGTTGTACCCCATTTGCAGCAGCGCCAATGCCTTGACACCATTACTTTTATGCAAGATGGAGCACCTCCACACATTGGACTCCCTGTGCAACAGTTTCTTCGCCAACATTTCACCACTGACAGAATAATCAGTCGCGCGTTTCCGACAACTTGGCCATCTCGTTCACCGGATCTTAATCCGTGTGATTTTTGGCTTTGGGGACACTTAAAAAACCTTGTTTATCGAGAACGTCTGATAACCTTGGCAGATTTGAAAGAGAGTATCAGTCTGCATGTGAGAAGCATCTCAGATGACCAGTTACGATCCGCAGTTAAACAAGCTGTCCACAGACTTCACATTTTACATCTTCAGGAAGGGAACCATATTGAGCAGCATTCCCTGCATCGATAACGTCCTTGTTTCATGTATGCTTGGTACTTTCAAATAAAATGTGTTTAAAACGTGTTTTTGTGTCTTTTCAGCATACGTCCAGTGGTACAGCGCCACCTATCAGTGATTTCTGGAACTAAATTTTTTTTTCGTGAAATCCGTTTCCCCATTTTTTGAATAGTATGTCCACAAATTTTCAAGCCTTTACACTGAGTAGTTCGATATCCAGGGAGGTCAGAGTAGGGGTGTTTTATTTCTGGCCACCCGGTATATAGTCAATATTTAAGAAATAAAAGCTGCGCTCAAGATTTTTGGAACCACTTATATAATGATAATTAGTTTACTTCAACGAAGAAACACAAAGCAAACAAACAAACAAAAAACCTAAAAAAATAAAATAATTCAAGATTATTTAATCAGTTTATTTTCATGTGGAAAAATTAAATAACTAATATTTCCTATAAGTAATACACGATCAATTTTTTAGCTATTTCTCAAAAATAACAATTTATTTTTCATTCAAATAAATTCAGCTTTTTCTCAAATCTATAGTTGGCGGAAATCATAAAAATAATTGAAAGATTAAGCATATATTAAATTATGGCTAACTTATGATGATAAAACCCATTTCATTTCATCCCAAACAAAAATAGCAAAGGAGTCCCTCTTCATTAGCGTAGCGAATTGATCGCAGCCATATGCTGCAAATGACAGGTTGTATGAAGTATAGAATCTCGATAGCAATAATGGATCTGCAATCATTTGGGATATTTCTTGGCCAGATCAAGATAGAACAACTTCCTCTTCCGCAACTGATCAAATCTTCTGATCCTTATTATATCATAAAATCCCTAATAACGAAATAACTGCTTCCGTAAAATTTAGTAATATGGAGGAAGGGGAAAAGCTCTTTTGACTTAATTTTAAGATTAAAATGTTATTTATCAAATTACTATATAATGTATTTAAGTATATATGTACATTTAATAAGTTTCATATCTGATACTATAATACGAGGAATGGTTGCCAAGTCGAAAATCGCCCCAGAATTAATAAACTTCGGTAAACTTGGGGGTCTGGGGTTTTTGGCCACGAGGAATCGATTGGCGCTGGTTTTGAAGCGCTACGGTCGAGCAGTTCGGAGTTACAGATAGGATATTTTCAAACTTTATTAGTTCGCCATAATGGCTACTTAAATTTTCAAGAGGTAACGTGCTGCCATCTATAGCCAATATGGCGAACTAATAAAGTTTTAAGTTTATGCTGTTATAGGTTTATAATATGTTTCTTATGTATGTATATATGTTTGGTTTTTCTAAATAAATTTGTCAAAAATATTGAACTTCAACACACTTCAATTTTTACCTTTACTTTACCTTTGTATAGAATAGTTTCCTTTCCAAACTCTAACTTTGTTTAGAATAGTTTACAATGGTGCACTTTAACCGGTTATCTTTTCACCAATGGTTTCACAAATTTTCTTATGGCATGTATTGTTTTGATAAATCACAATTGAAAATTTAAATCTTCGAGTTAACTTCGATACCTGTTTTCTGCGAGATAAATGAAAGCTTATTACTGCAGTTTTTCCATAATTTATAGAAATATTATTGCATACTGCTCGATGCCATTTTAATGTTTAAGAATAAAACATCTTAGCTTCAATATGGATATAGAATTTAATGTTTGTAAAACAAATTATAAAGTATATCACTTATTACTATCCTGAGTTAAAACTTTTGAATTTCTAATTACATAAACATAACAATTTCCCTATTGGTTTACATTAATATGTTAAAATGAAATCGCATTTTTAAATAAATCTTTAAAATCCTAAATATTGCTGACAAACTGACAAATGCTTAATTGAACTCAGATTTTATAACTTAGCAAAAAAAAAAAATTAAGAAGGAAAAATAATTTTATATTAATTTGCAAATTGCATTTTATATTGAGAACATTATTTCAGCATCATTTCATTTTAAAATTAGTTGAAATAATCAAATATTCAAACTCAGAATTTTCATTTTAAATCTTTTGATAAAATTATCTTTTATTTATGGATAAAATAGTCAACAATTAATTGCTTAGATAATTAAAAATTAAATTTTTAAAATGAAATATCTGATCACTAATTTCAAGTTATCATGTGAGAACATTAATTTGTCATTATTTCTCTTAATTAATTTAAGTCATTAAATAGTTTAATGACGGGACCTCTCTCTTTATATATAAATAAATTTCATTTTCAATTTTTTTTGCTGGTAAAGTTTTGGAATTCAACCGATTTTAAGACAAAAAAAGCTATTATTTTGTAATAAAGAACGCATGCGTAAGCTGATTATTTCAAACCATTAATGTTATTGAATTGATTAGTTATGACAACTCGTACGAATTCAGAAATAAATAATTTGAAAATCAAATTGCAACTTTATTTGATGATAAATCATCCAATTTAACAACCTTCTGCATTATTTTTCAATAGCTCAAAAAGCGAAAAATTGATGCCTCAAAATTGTTAAGGTATCCGACTGGGTTAGGAGCCTTTTTTTTTTTTTTTAACATGCTTCAAATGCTTGTTATTATTCTAGATTTAGTTTGAATATGTAACAAAATAATGAAAAATATTTCATAAAATTTTGAGAAAAAGGGAAAATTGTAGTAACAGAAAGATTAACTGTTATTCCAACAGTCGTGGGAGAAAAAAAAATTATAACAGATATCAAAAATATTTTAGGAGTGCATTGTAATAACCAATATGCATGCTTTGATCTAAAATCTTTTGAATATGTGGAATGCATGCTGAGATATGGCTAATACAATTATATAAACAAGAGTTTTTTGAAAAAAATTTTGCTCATTTTTTTTATGAAAACCTGTAAAATGCCTAAAAATGCATTTATATTTTAGTTTTTAGTTCAGAGAATTAAAATTGTTGTACAAAACAATTCTACGAAATTTAATAAGAATATATTCAGAACATACTGATATATTTTGTTTACCATAATGCAAAAAGTGCAAAAGAATTCTTCAGAAAATGCTTTTAAAGTTTTTATTTTGAAAAAAAAGCAAAATTATTATCTTTCAATAAGTCTAAAACTCTTCTGATTTATAAGTTGACCTTCCTTTATATCATCCTTAACAGATTTATTCATTCTAGCTGCTCTTCTTTTTTTTCTGGACAGTTTTACAGATATTGAAGAATGTCGAATTGAATCGACTATTCTGTTATGACCAATATTGATGAAACCTTTCGCTTGTTCTGGCTCAATAGGCACACCTAATTTTTCAAAAACTGGTAATAAACCAGTGTATCCAGAATTGTAAACTAAAACAGCAGTATATATACCTAAGCGAAGAGTTTGCAGTTCAACAAACGTTTCTTTGGGCACAACATACCGTAAAAACTTTCGTTTCAATTCTGTGTTTTCCCAGTATCAATATAAATGGCACTGACACAATTATTCAATGAACTGTACCCACGACGTTGCCAAGTGCCATCAACTGAAACACCACAGCTGATTATTTCTTGGTTACTGGCCTTTTTCATATGTCTAACTTCTTTTGCAGCTGAATTAAAATTCAGTTCAGCACATGATTCAAAAGTGTCCAGAAGTATTTTTTCTTGGTGGAAAGATGAATACTTAGATAAAAAGAAATTGTAAACTGAGAGTTGAACATAGTTTCTTTCCTGCAGTGTAGCCACATCCTATCAACATTAATCCAAACACAATAAATGTGCTTATACTGTTATTTTTTTTGTTTTGGGAGTAGATGAAAAACCTTTAATGAGCGGGCAATTTCTGTACTTCAAAACAAAATCTGAAAACAATCCAAACTCTGAATCCTCATTAAGATACAAACAAATGGAGAAGCAATCAGGACAGCAAAGTAAAGAAAATAAATTAAATAAAACTGATAAAGAAAATTATGCGATTTCCTGTCAAGTTATTGTTAATATCAGTTTTCAGAACATCAACATAAGAAGAGGAGTCAAGGTTCAATTTCGCTGTACTAGCACTAGTGATATTTGAAGTTGATGCACTCAACTCATCACTTTGAGTAAATGTATTTCCATGAAAATTGGGTTTCTTAGAAAGTTTAGATCTCGTTTTTGGCATACAAAAATTAGAAACAGATTTATAATATGGCAAGAAAGTGATTTGAAGTTGAAAAAAGCCCGTAAATAATTCACTTGAGAAGTATTAAATAACGTGGAGAAAATAAACAAACAGAACTTCAGTACAACACATTTGTTGCCAATTTTAAGGAGACACATTTTAAAATAATACCTACATATACTTATTATCAGGTATAAAAGATATAAAATAATAGTTTTAGTCATTCTTAATAATTTTTAACATCGAAATTCCTTGATAGACCACAATATTCACATCAATTTCCGGTTTCGAAATGTCATTTCCGGTTTGACTTTTGTCCCACAAATTTGACGATATTTACCCAGTCGGATAAAAATCTCTAAACCATTGCTCTTTAAGCCTTCAAAAATCTCAATTTAAAACTACATAATGTTCTCACACGATAAAAGAACATTAAGCACTCTCATAATTTATCTTTCATATTCTATTCATTGTAATCTACAGTTAAATTTTTCATTATTTTGTTTTACAGCACGTCTAAAAATTGTTGACAGATTAACTTGGGCATTAATTTAAATTAAGTTTAGCATTCTGAGAATAATATAGTATTTTCTTTTAAATCTCAATAATTGTGGAGCTCATGCAAGATTATATTTTTGTCAAAACGTTCATGTAATATTTTCTGAAACTGTTTATACAATTTAATGTTAAACTACTCAACATTAAGTGCAGAAGGTCTGTTTTTTAATAATTTTTATTGAAATAACTAAAAATTCTAATTAACTAAAATATTTCCAAGGCTCGATTGATTCTTAGCCAAATTCATTAGATAATTGATTGTTTAGCAATAAATCATAATAAACGTCCTAAAATTGAAATAGCATTAAAATTAATACCAATGCCGTAATTCAAATTGTTTTGTGCTTCGTTTATTTTACAACATTTTTAGTATTTTCCCAAATTTATCATTTATATAAGTATCAAATATTTTTCTTTTCTTAATGATCTTTGATTCATTGTAAAATGATTAGATATTTTATTTTGTTTAATATGATATCAGTGCATATTATCTTTATTTCATAAAATTTCAAACATCATATATTGATTCCACATCTCAACAGGAATACATTTAATTTTTGACAAGAAAAATGTACAATTTCTTGTTAACATAATTATTTGAACGGTATTTATCTAGAATTCGAAGCTACTTTCTCAAATATACCTTCACACTAAAACGCTTCCCTGCTCATTTTACAAAGAAATATATTTGAACGAATAAGGTTATATTTCAGTTTACTTTAGAAAATAAAAGAATTTCTATTTAACAAAAATATTGCATTTTATCCATTTAAATATCGCTGCTGGATTCGTAAATGAAATCTAGGTTAGTAGAATAAAATATTTCGAATTGATTTCATTTTATTTTATCTAAAACGTAATATTTTTTCCTTGCAATCCGCAAACATATTGAAATTAATTTTCTCGAGCAATATAATTTTATAAATGTATAGATACAAACAAGGCTACTTTCCTAAAAAAGCAATTTTAGTTTTGTATATTTTTGAAATAACTATAATCTTTATTTCATTAAATTTCAAGCAACAGATATTTAGGTTACATCTTAACAAGAATAACTATTCATATTTGTTTAGCAAACTACTATTTCATGTTAGCATAGTGATTCGAATGGTATTTTATTGAGAAATAGAAACTGCATTATCGAAGTTCAAATATTCCGTATCCCTTAAATTTTCCTTTGCTTATTAAATAAAATAAAATGCTCAAGGAAAAAAAATCAAAGTGGAGCTTTACGTTTAAATATGAAAGTAAATGTAATTCTATTCAACAAAACATTGCATCTTATCCATTTAAATTTCGTTTTTGGATTTGGAAGTGGAATCTGGGCTAGTAGAATAAAATATTTTAAATTGTTTTTACTTTATCTTATCTAAAACGTAATATTTTTACCTTACATTCCTCGAACAAATCGAAATTCATTTTCTCCAGCCATGGAATTTTATAAATGTATAGATACACACAAGTCGACTTTCCTAGCAAAAGTAAATCTTGTAATAAATATTCATTTTCTTTGATGATATACACTGTAGGTATAAATCACAAAGAACATTCTTCAACTTCCAAAATGCACGCAAAACAAAAGCCTTAAAAGAATATTTAGATTCATTACCGAAAGAAAAGTTCAAGTTGAAATGTTATCATTCATTTTTTTTCCTTTTCTTAGTATTTATTTCAAGAAATTTTCTCTCCCTCTTGATGGAATTCCTTTGAGAATACCATCTGCGTGTTGAGTTAAAATAAATAAAACGGAACAAAGAAGAAAAAAAGTGGAATTTTGCTTTTGTGTGAGATAAAATGAATTTATCACGTGACACGATTTTGATTTGACTTTTCGAATTTAATTTTAGATGTTTCTACTGCTTCGCGCTAGATTTGAATATGTCTTTTGTTCGGTTCCTCACTTTGTTTCGAAGTATTTGGACACTCACGTACCGCGTGCAATATTTCGAATGGAGCGTTTTCATCGTCCACAAATATTAATTCTTTTTTTTTCTCTCTCTTGAATATTTGATTTATGCAGAGCATAATCAAACAGTGTGTTGTTGTTGGAGAAAGATTACGAAAAGAAATTTAGTGAATTGTTTCGGGAATATGGTTTGCTCTTAAGAATCAAAGCGAGAATAATTGTACACATAATTTGGAATCTTATTCTGGGGAACCTAGAAATATTTTCATTTATTTGAATGTTTAAATTTATCTGTTTTTGTGGAGATGATTTCAACAAATTAAAACTGCCAAATATTGTTTTCAATTCATTTCTAAACCTCCTAGTGAAATGCATAAATTTAAATTTAATATGATGTCTCACTTAAAAACTGCTTACGTACAAAATTATAGATTCTTCATAATTATTAACACAACGGAATTATTATTTAAAATCTCAAAATAATCCCAGATTAAATATTGTAATTATATTTATTTTTAATAATCGTAAATGTTATTTGATATATATAAATTTATTCTTGATTAAATATCGTAAATATATTGAATGTTTCAATATTTGATGCATTTGATACTTTTAAATATTTATGCGCATTACGACTGATTAAAATTATTTTCTTGCTTGATAGACAGTTTATAATCTGCTAATTCTTTTGTAATGTTTCATAGATATCTAATTTGAAACTGGTAACCTCATTTAACTAACATGCTAAAATTGTTTAAAATCTTATTTGGGCTTAGCTTCGTAAAAAGGAGTCAACTATTAAAGATCAATTGAAATAAGCATTTGAACTAAACATTACAGAAAACTTTGTTACATACATTCCAAAATAGTATTTTCTGGTAGCTACAAAACTTTCGTATGCACCCCTTTTACAGATCGATATTCTTAAATGATTGGAGTATAATTTAATATAATTAATTTCATTATTTTTTCGAAAGAAGATGTTAGTTTCATAAATATGACAAAAATAGAGGACGTTAATTCCTAAGCATTTCATTGCATGCTCTTCTCGGAAACTACGCATTTATGAATTTATTATAAATTATTTGTATTAGGTTACAATATATGATTTTTAAATTTTTGTCTACTATGACTGTGAGATTGAAAATTATTATTATTTATATTATTGTACCAATATTATGAAAATGGAGAAGTTTTTTGCTTCAAATCATTGTTGAGATATTAGTTATTAAAACGTTTTTAAACTTTCACTTAAAGCGTAACACTTTATAGATATTAAAATATCCATTTAACTATTATAAAAAAAAAGTTTAGACGTGCCTAATTTAATTCGTTTTAATTTAAAGAAAAGAATAATAATAATAAATTTTATATTTTTATACGACATTCCAGGATTTATATAATATCCCTCTCAATATATATATAATAAAATTATTTGGATATTATCTATAAATTTATGTTATTATAATTCTAATATACATAATAATAAATAAAATAAATTCCACACAAATGAAACTATAAAAAATTATATATTAGGATATTTTCGTTCATTGTTTAATTAACTCAATTCATTTTAAATATTTGCAAGTCACCATAAGATAAATGAATGAGTGTACTAAAAGACTTCCTGCAATCAAGATGTAAAAAAGAATTAATTGTTTTTTGTCTTTTTCTATTCTCAAAGTTTGCTTCCTTTCCTAAAGTAAACAATTTTTTCATATCACTTGAACACTAATTTTTTATATAAAAATAATATTTTTGGTTCAAATAACGGATTTTATAACGCATTTGACATCAGAGAGTAGTTTAGAAAAAGCGTAAAATGTTTTCACTCCTTAAGTAATTTATAAAAGAAGTAAATATGATGAAAAATATTTATTAATCTTTAAGGTAAAATAATTCAGTAGGAGCATTTCCCCCGTATTTTATACAAATATCGGTACAAATTTGTTATGACTTTCAGTTCTAAAAAATTCACAAAATGAGCACCCGAAAAGTTTATTAACACAAATAATCTAATTATATTTATTTCCAAATATATGAAATAAAATTTTAAATTTCAAATGTTATGAATAATATGAATTTCATAGCTAAAAACAGAAATGTACTCAAATCACTTAAATTACTTTTAAAATGAACCAATAAAAATATGAATTATTTATTAAGTTTTCGATTTCTTTACAAAAAAAAAATCTTCAATACATTTAAAATTTCAGAGGAATATTTTTAAATAATCAAAAAAGTGAAGACGCTAATATCAAATCAGAAACAGACGTATTTTAACTTAGATTAATACAACAATTGTACGCTATTTCTAAGCCATAAATAAATAAGCATGCGGATATCAGACGGCTTTGTGAAGGGCTCACAGTCTTATTTTTTAAAAGATTGCGATGATTAAAATAAGAAGTGGGTAATCTTTTAAGTAATATGTTGATATTATCACTTAATTAGAATTCACTTTAGTCAGTTATTCGACGCGTTATAGTGTTAGAAGAGTAAACAAGACAACTTAATTCGAAAAATTCCCATTTTAGATTATCACTGGATGTCTTTTTTAAAGTCGCAACGCGTCTTCAATTACAGTTTCCCTTTTCGGGGGGAGCTAAAACTGTAAAAGAAAATCTTCGCTCACTTAGCTACTTAATCAAGAGTTGCGGATCAAATTCTCTCTGTAACGGACGGAGAAACCGCAATAAGGCGGTACTCAGTTATTCTCCAGCCCTCCCTTTTCTCTTGCCAAAAGATTTTCTATTCTGAGAACTAATCCACCTTCTTGATTAAATTCTCGTGTCCCCCTTCATTCTATTAAGTGATGTTCTATAGGCTTCTTGTTAGAATTTTTTTAATACATATATATTTTTTTATTTTTTCGAAAGAAAATTTTCAAGTGTAAGATTACAGGGTTTTTTTTTTTCCTTTTGGTTCTTTTTATTATTTTTTAATGTAATTCCATACAAATGCGTTTCTAATTTAAAAATTGGTTTCTTCGGATTGAAAGCATAATGCGACTTGAGACTTAGTTTTGAAAAAATAAGATATTGATTATAAAAAGAGGATTTGTTTTTAAATAGTTGACAGCTTAAGAATTCCTCAACACATACCTAAAAGAAATCTGTGACATCTAGTTAGCAGAAATTTAAAACATTAGTTTATCTTTTATTACTTATAAACATTTTTAAAAAACTTAATTTGAATTTTTTATGTAAAAGTCAAATTTCAAGAGCTATATAAAGAGTTGATCAACATATTAATTGATTTCTTTTTTAAAGCGTTCGATTATATACAAAAAAAAGTTTTTCAAGCAATATTTTCAATCTTTAATAATAGACAGAATACGAAGATAAAACCGATTACACTAGGTAATTTTTAAATAAATGCTGAAAAATATAAATCAATAAGAGTTAAATTTTAATATTATGCTCAACACATAGCAAGCCGTTTACATTCTAATTGTCATTATAAGTTTATCCATTTAATAATTTGCATCAATTGTTTTAAAACTTTTGCTCACCTGAACACATTTTTTTAGTTGGACTTTCCATACACTGGCCGAATATTTTGTATACATTATATAATCATACTTAATGAATATTTATCATATTCATTGCTTTTTTCTCTTAAAAATATAATTTAGATGAAAAATAATTTTTTTATGCAATTTAATCATTTTATTTATTTATTTGTCTTAAAAAAAGCTAAAATCTTATTTTAAAAATTAATTTTACTAGAATCCTAATGAAGTAATTATAACAAAACGAAACAAAATGTTTTAATTTGGGCATAACTTTATTGATCGTAACTGCTTAGTTGTAAAAAGAGGAAATATTATAGTAAAAATATACTTTTGGAGGAATGCAGTCCTAAGAAGAATTATTAATAGTATTTTTATGAGTTTTCAGCTATTCGATATATTTTTAATGAATAAATAAATGAACCTTTTCATTTATTAGACAGGAATTTATCTGTAAAGTCATGATTACAATTGTTAAGTAAAATATTTTAAGTTATAGATCTCTCATAGGAGTCAATGAAAAATGCAGCTACTGACCTATTGAGCAAAATAAAAGGCTACAGTAAAATAATAACAACAGGCCTGCTCAATTCAAGATTTTAGAAATATGAAGGGCATTTTTGGGTCGAGTCATTTTATATCACATTTTGCTGGTAATGGGGGAAAGATTGAAGGAAAAGAAAGAAAAGGATGTCGTTCTTCCACCATATAAATATACTTGTTAACGCTATATGTTTGTAGTGATATTTGTGCTTTTTAAAAAATGAAATAATTAAATTAATAATCTAATTAGTGAATGGGAAAAATGACAAGTATTCCGAGAAAGTATTGTTGGTCCCACAGGTTAGATATGAATTATAAATGCTTTTACCGTGCTAATACTATGCAAATAATTCATTTTTTTTTTAAACTGACAGCATATTTCAGTAGAAATTTGTATGATTAGCGATGTTGATCAGTCATAAAATATTCTGCAAGCGATACTAATGTGACATGATCATTTTTCAGTTCTTTAAATTATTTAAACAAACTGGCTTTAATCAAATTAATTGCACACCCGTGATAAAAATATTCTTAAATTTAATAATTTTAAATTGCTTCTATGAAAATTCAAATATGACATAATATGTGTAATCTCTATGAAAATACAGTATCGCATTCACCTGGTAGTTCCGATTACAAAAATCATGCATCACATTTGATGAGCAGTATCAAAAAATTAAGTTCATTCTAAGAATAAATGTAGAGTGTCACATTTACATTTCATTATTTTCTTTAAAGATCATTATCACTAAAGACAAAACAATGTTTTTAGATATGTTGTATTATAGAAATAGACCCACGGCTTTAGTATTGCCCTTTAGAAATAAGATTGGTATGCAAAACGCAATTTTTTAATATATTCACTTTTGGTGCTCTAAATAGTACGCTTATTAAGTAATGTTAATTCTCTTGATTTGCATACATATATATATATATATATTGTAAATTGCAAATTTTGCCGTAAAACCTAATTTATTCTTAAGTAATTTATTTCAAAAGGCTAGATTTAAGTTTTTCTTGAACGATAATATCCACGGTGTTGCATTCATTATGTGAAGAAAAAGTTTGAATTCTAACTCGAAAATAATCAAATTTTAAATAAATCATTTTATCATTAAAAGATATGAATGTTGTGTTATTTCATATACTAAAAATTATCTTGAATTTTTAGATTTATAAATTACATGAATGAAAATATTCCTTGTATTACACACATGAACAAAATAATAGATTCAGAAATATACCCTAAGAATAATTAAATGATAAATGATTTATTTTTTCATCATCATTTTTTAAAATGAAAGGGATTTATTTTTGTTTTCAAAGTGAAATTTATTTCACAATGTATTGTGTAATAAATGAATTTTTCTTTTTTCTCCAAACTTATATGAAATATTATTTGAATTTCATAGTTCAAATTGTATATACAAAAAAGGTTCAGGCATTTTATTTGAGAAAATTTTGAACTTTTTAAATCAGATTTTCATACATTTCTATTTCTATTTAAACGCATACGATATACCTTCTTTACAGAGATTTCTTTTCTAGAAACTAGCATTTAATAAATTTCTTAAAAATTAAACGAATGGTTTGAAAAAGATATAAAAAATGTGTTACTCATGCATTGAAAGGAATGTGTATACGTATTTGTAATATATTTTTATACAAATCTATTTTAGAGGACCGCATCTAATTTTCAAAATTTTAATTCTTAAATTGAAATATAAAATATTTTGGTTTACATGAAGAATAAAAATGCAATAGTGTGATAGAAGTACAATGAAGTCGATTTGTAATTTTCCAATATTTCCAACTCCAACTTAGTGCTGAAGAAACGAAATATTTCTTTTTGAATCGGCCTAATGTAGTGTTATTTATGCTATTATGGCCATCACCGCTATTTCATAACAATAATTTTTGTATTTTGGTAAGTATAAATTCACTACTTCCAAACTATTTTCATTTTCTTACGTAATTTCTCGATTGGTATAATTTATGTAGGTTACAGAACATTCCGTTTTCGACTATAATTATTAAGATGCTACTCTTGCAACTGTATTTATTATGCGTCGAAGATATATATTCGGTAGGTATTCAATAAAGGGTATTTGAGAATGACAAATGTACAATATCCTATCAGAATTATCGCTGTTCATTAAACCATTCCAAATTTACACCATTAACATTGTTACCATGATTACAAGGATTAATAGTTTTCATTTCAGTAGTGATTATTGTTTTAATATATTGAAATAAACATATTAAAACAGTAAACAAAATGTTTTTCAAGACGAATCCGGTGGGGAGTTTCAGTGTTCCCTCATATAAATTCAATATTTAGGCTATTTATTATATGAAGAATGAATTAGTAAGTAATATATTGCTTACTAAACTTACTGTGTGAGTTTGTGTTCTGTCGACCTAAAAGTTCTCTAAAAAAATTTGCAATTTAGCACATTGTATTATATTTTTTTATTTTTCGATTTATATAAAATGACATGAATTATATTAAATTATATCATTTTTCTATTTTTTTGTCTATTCTTATTAATCTGAATTAAGATAATTAATATTAATCAATCTTCTGTCTTGTAACAGCATTTACAGTTTAAAATTCTTTCAAGTAATTTCATTAAAACAATAAATGAAAGTGTTATTATTAAATGAAAATTATTTCCTATTTACCAGATGGCTATTCCATTGCGGGTGATTATTTGTTTAGAAGTTTTAGTTTTTTTCAAAAAATAAAGGACTGCTTTTGGACTGATATGTTCATGATAAATAAAATTATTCATTACACTTAATTTTTGGTTACTCATTTTTCAAATCAGCTGTCATATTTTAGCTAGTCTAAGAGATATAAATTTAAAAATATTTGTCTTCTAAAAGTTTAGCAAATCAAAAAAATATTTTCTCTGTTAAAAATGGTGTTTCCTTCCATAATTTTAATTGTATTTTTTTTTGTTTCATTAATTCAGGAATGGATAGATTACTCTGAAAGTAATTTTTGATTCTTGATCAAGTTTTATCTTCCATAAAAATTTATATTTGGTGAGGGTTTTGCCTCTTAAGGAATTATAATGTTAATGTTATTGTATATTTTAAGACAAACTGTGCGTTTAGTTCTATATCATATTTAAAAAAACACATTTCATTTTTGAACGAAAGAAACCATTTTAATATAAATATGTTTGAACATATTTTCCAATTATTACTATACTTTGAAAGGTATAATAGTCTTTTTGTATTCACACATCAAAATCTTTCATTTTTGATATTAATAAGTTTAAAGCTATGAAAAAAAAGGAATATAAATCATTTCTTGACATTGATTTTTCTTAAAAATTCATTTCAATTTGAGACAAAAAATTAAAATGCGAATATTTTGAAGTTCTGCCAATATACATTTTTATATACATTATACACAACACATTTATTTTTGATACATTAATTATTTCAGATTAGAGGATAAAGCATGTATTTTCATCCGTTTAAAAAAGGGAAAGAAACCTGGTATAAATTATATTCATGAATTTTTAACAATTGGGATGCTATTTTTTAAAAATATGTTTAAAGAAGTGAAGAAGAGAATAACGAAACGAATAAAATGTTGTAGTTTAATAATTAAAGTTTTATGACACATTAAAATTAAAAATCTGTATAAAAGAAACATTTCACTTCACGCTAATCCAATGGACTTATGTTTATGAATTCTTAATTATTTCTGAAATTCACTAATTTTAATGGTTTCTGGATTGTTATTTAATGAAAATGTATTCGACTTTTCTGTGAATAAAATATAGTATGTAAAATTCTTTCAACCGATTTTTTTGCAGGACATTTTCTACTTTTTTTCTATTTAAGACCATCGAAATGGAAAGAGTGTAAATTAATATTAAAAAAAATATTAATTCTTAAATGTTGTAATTTTTTCACGGAAACAATATAAACAATATTTCACGAAATCAATTAATATTTTAAGATGATTGTCTTAAGTCCTCTCCCCCCCAAAAAAAATCTCTAAAGTCGGCATCAATTGCAAAAAAAGGAAGTTTTATCATGATTTTTAGAACAATTTGTGACATTGTGTCTGAACTTCAAATCAAAAATGCAACCATTACCGATATACATTTCATATTTTGTTTCAGATTGTTATTATGGATCGATAGCAATACACAATTCATATTATTGGGCATCCTTTGATATGATTTTATATTTTATCACCTCTTTATTAATGGGAAATGGTTGCAGGATAGAAAAAATATATATTATTTGTGAAATAAAAGGAATTTTACTTTATTTCTGGTCTATCAATGACATCGCTCGAAGCAATACTGCAAAATATGCAATCAAATAAAATATTGCTCATCACTAAAAGCCTTTTCTGAAAATCACAGTCTATAGATGTTTTAGTCTATAGAAGTCCTGATGTTTGGACAGTTTGTTAATTGCATCGTATATGCGGTGTATATTCTATGTGTGTAGTATTTTGGTACATCAGAAATATTTTAAACGTTTTCCTTTGATTTTATTTAGAATTCCAATATTATATAGCAATAATTCTTATAGTGTAGTAATTAATTTTAGATACTTTAATTTTTTAAAGAATGAATACTTTTTAAAAAATTTCTTCCAGATCTACTTTTAGTTAATGAGAAAGTTTTTTTTTTTTTTTTTAATTCGTAATTTTCTCACCTTTAAAATTTTTCAACAATATGAAATTAAAAATTTAAATTATAGCAATTTTTAAAATGAGTTTTTTATAAAAAAATTTCACAGAAGAAAATAGTATTTGAATAACTTTTTCTGCTTTTTAGTCTTTTATATAATTCAATCAAATTAATCTTAATATTATATTTTTACATAAAGTATTTCCTCATTTAATTTGAAATCTATTAAATATTTGGAAGAAAGATATGAAAAATAAGAAGGCAAATAATTTTGAAAGAGTGCAATAATTTTATATTTTTGCTTCATACTCAATTTGTACTAAAAACATGAAGTAAAAACAACTACTTATGTAGAAAAGAAAAGAAAACATTTTCAAAAGGAGTAGTAATACAAATTTTATATTTCCTGATAATGACATGTTTTTAAATTATTCCTTCGTTTATATCTCTTTCATTTTAATACAATTTGTTTTAGTTTCGCTTCTTTCCCTTTTGTTATATTAAATTCTCGTTTTGAAGCAGCGCAAGCCTTGTACTGATTTCGTAATTTTCAACCTTAGTCAGATGCCAATGATGACACTGATCCAGCAATTAATTCTAAACAGACTTATCTATTATATCAATAGAAGTATATGTTTTCCAAATTCGAGATCTTATTATATGAGTGCCACTGATTGGTCTTCTGGAAATGTGTAGATAATATTACATTCGATATGTTATAAATAATTTGATAAACTCCCAAAATATATCGACTCATTGTGATAGATTTCAGTATTTTAGTATATTTTTTTCGATTATTAGCAGCATTAGTACTTGGAGGTGCATTAATAGTATTCGATTCTTAGTACTAGGACAAAATTGATCTGAAATACGCTTACACAATGAAATCCAACTAGTTGTCTTCTCGGAAGCTGAAAATGGGGTAATATATGATCAGATCTAATGCATTAAGCTATCGCATATATTTTATAGAAATCATTCAACATGAATGACATCCCAAGATTTCGACGGGTTTACCGAGGTTTCAATTTGTACTACATTTAAATGATAGAACCTATTGCGTCTTTAAAATATCAATCGAAGAGTTGTTATTTTATGTATAAAACAAGCCCAATTGAAAACGAATTCTAGCAGTATTATTCTACATGGCACATATTCTTGATAATTCCCTGGTATATAGTAGAATATGTCAGGATAAAAATGCAATAAGGTTTAGAATTTGCAAGCAACACTGATTGGAAAATAAAGCAAAACTAAAATACGATATTACACTACCTTAGAAACGATTTACTGTAGACTAAATCTTTATTTATTATTGCGATAATACACACATTCTTTACTGTAGACTAAATCTCGAAACGAATTTAATATAAATTACCTTATCGCTTCCTAAACCGGAGAGTCATTTTTAATTAATATGAATCCCTAAATTGTAAACAGAATTTTGTGTCTAGAAATGACATTCTTCGTGGTAGAACATACATGAAGATTTTTCTGTTTGGTTATTTAGCATGACAATATAAAACTGATTTTAAGTTTTTCTACCTAATATGAGAGCTCAAGTACAAAAGTAATGATAAACCAACTGACTCCGTACAGGCTCTGTTGCTTTACAAGCTAAGCCCGCAGCATTCTAATTTTGTCTTAAGCTATGGGAAACGAAATCTGATACATAATACTAAATTAGATGTCCAGAATATTAATTTCCAAATATGCAGCGATTTTTACCAGTAAACTCAGAATGAAAAGATAAATTTTGCTCTCACATTTATAGTTAAAATTACGGCACAATTGAAAGGCTTATTCATCTCATATTCTCAGTATTTTAAATATATTTAATAGATTGTAAATGCAGTTTCGATTAATATTTTCTGACAACAAAATTTAGATTGTCCATTGGATATGTTTAAAAGAATCCATTTCGTGATTTTACTTAGTTTGTTGTTGTTGCTTATCCATTTCGTGATATTAATCAAATGCACTCTGCTTCTGACAACCTCAAATTTAATTTATACTGAAATACATACCCAGCTACAAGGGGGAAACCAAGGGTTATGCAACGTGAAATCAGCCATTTGGTACACAATTCCACATCACACTGTATGTACACTGTTTATTGTAACAAAGATTCATTAAAAGCAAATATGTAACTAATTGTTTTGAAATCCCCCCCCTTATGTATACGCTTATGTATATTTATGCAGATATACATAATATAATAGAATTAACAAATTTTCCTTAAATTTTTACTCTACTTCTCGCACTAATTTTAAAGTATATGATTGTAATAAAAATATTTTCATTCATTTTAAAAGCATTATTATACATCCATGAAATTTTTACGAGAAAAAAACAAATATTGATATTTATAACGCAATACTTTGAATTTGGAGCAATTTGTTCTTTTTTTTAAAAAAAAAACTGATATTAAAATACATGAATATATGGCAGAAACTTTATCAATAGACTAAAAACTTGGAGGTTACAAACCAGGACAAATTTACTAAGTACACAATGGATTGTTACCCCATGATATATTTAAGCTACAAAATTTTAAAGGGCTATACAACGTTGGAAGGTTCCAGTGATATAACATTTGTTTTAAATAACTAAAAGAAAGAAATAGAGATAAAAAGAAACTGAAAAATGGGAAGAAAAATCTCGACCTAAAATATATGCGCATAAAAATTTTGAGGTCTTCTTCCTTTCTGCATTTTGCTACTTTTCCTTGATTTCGTTTACTAGAATGCATTTATCCCTGTCAGCTTTATATGTGCATGGATAATGTACTCTACTTTCCTCTGGTATTCTACGTACAAGGAGTGCTAAAAAGTAAGATTCCCAAAGTAAATACTTTGGATGAATGTGGAAAACGCAAAAATGTTAAGGATGTTTTTGGTCTGCAAGCAGTAACGAAATGTATATTATATGCTTAAGTGTGTCCATGGAAAACTTCCAAGGACGAAAAAGAATGGCTAGTATTACTAGTGTAATCGTGTGTTGTAAATTTTAAAGAAATTTACTAAATGAAAATTGTTCCTGAGGCTTTTGCTACCTTAGATCATCTCTTTTTCTTTCTTCTTTGATAAATATGTCACAAGAAAAATTATACCAAACTTAAAACGCTGATTTTAAAATTCTTTGTTGAATATATTTTTAGAAAGTTTGATAAAGTTGCAAACATTATTCAATGTACTTTTAAGGCCCAAAGTTTTGTTTCTTATAATAAAATCTAAGCACTATGAATACAAAAAGTTGCATAGGATATTTCATTACCATTTTATAATATATGCCAATTACCAGCTGGAATATATCACAATATTAATGAAGATTATTATGAACTAATAGAATTAACAATTTTTTAAATGCAATTTCATACGTTCCATACTTAATTTTTTTCCTTCTATGTATTATATTTTCTTTTTTAAAATTAAAATATTTAGATTTTTAGTAATATATTTCCAATTAGCAATCAATGATCTAAAAAATTACTCTTAAAACTTTGATTTTGTGGGTCATTGATTGGTCAATGTTGGTTAATGATTGCTTTAGCTAAGATATTTTTGTGGATAAGAAATTTATGTGGTGGAGTGCATTTTGTATCAAAATCTAATATAGAGAAGCTTCGTAGTTTAGCACCTTTCAATTTTTTATGCAAGGAATGTTTGTAGGAAGGATTTTATGAAGTATAATCTCAAAATAGGTACCTTTATCATCAAAATTGTGTTGTTGGTCATAAAATTACATAAAACTGAAAGCCCTGCATATATATTAAAAGAATCATTCTTATTTAGAAATTACAATCTCAAATGAAAGAGAAATTGTTTGATCTTTATCATCAAAAACCAGTTGTTAGTCACACAGTTGTATAAAACTAAAAACGAGGCATATATATTGAAAATAATACTCTATAGAAATAAAAATTCAAAATTAAAGAGATTCTTCCTTAAAAAATGATGCAGTTTCAACGCATCGTTAGAACAGAAGATTACCTTTACATTATTTTAAGTTTTAATTTGTTTTGTTCCCTTTTTTCAAAAATGATTGAGTTAATTGATATAAGAGTACTTCTTCATAAAATGACACATCAAACACATTTAAAAATCAATTGATCATCAATTTTTACTCCATTAATTATTAATTTTTATTCGAGTTTAAGAAATTCTTTCTTTAAAAGAATATGTTTTCTAGCATAATTAGAAATAGAAATAATTTTTTTTGAAATTCTCAACTTTTATCCCAAGTCGCATAATCTTATATACCCTATTATGCAATAGTACATCATACTATTCCATATTCTAAAATGTCATATTTCAAATATTGTCTTATATAATAATTGCATAATATCGTATACAATTATTATATAATATTTTATATGATATAATATGATATGCAATTGTAAATGATATAAAATATTATTGTATAGAATATGAAATTTAAGTATTATATTATACTTAAATTGCATATTTTTTAATTTAATAAATTGTTGATAAAAATTAAAGAAATGAAGAAATTAAAGAAATGTTTTATTTGCCAAAAGCTAGATTCAATTATGTAGTAGTATTTAATCTTTGATGTTATAGTTATAACAATATTTTACAAGTTGGATTATATTTTATATAATTATTGTCATAGCAATAAAATAATTGCTAACAAATATGATGCTAAAACTTTCAAAAATTTTTATGCATCCTAAATTACTAAGAAACCAAAGTTTCAATTTAAATGTATTGTTTGATCATTGACGAAATTTCAATCATATAATATTACAAATTTAATCTAATTTTACTATGCAATCAAAATATTTTGATTAAATTTTTACTTCCTATTCATGTAAACAAACTTGTTCAAACAATTATTCACATATTTTTAAGTATTTGAACTTTGTTGCTTTCAATTAGAAACTACGGGAAATGAATAAGCCTCTCGGAAATAATTCAGTACAGGATTTGATTAAATATTAAATTTTAATTCATTCTATGCTGAAACATAGATGATGAAAACAAATGTTTGGAAGTTCGATTAAAAGGGAAGTAATCGAATGTCTTTTCATTTGGAAAACCCCCTCCCAACAACAAAAAGAAGGTAATTACTCCAAGTAGAGGAAAGTGATGCTTCAGTAAACAACTAATTTATCTGCTTCTGCTTTGTAAGTAGGTTTACGGAGCTGCAGTTGCTCATCTAAAGCTTCTGAGATCTCGTTGATAATCTTTCGGAATCTCTTTAGTGTTGAAAGAAAAGCGATGACTTTTCATTACGCTAAATTGCTTGCCCATATTTAACTCCATATTTAATTTGTTTTGAATTTCGGATGTGATTGCGATAATCACATGACTTATTGAGAGGCAATTCAGAATTTATACACATAATAAGGTTTACCATTTTTTGTTGGATTCCGTATGATTTTCAAATTTTAATAATAATTGCTAATAACTAATTTCAGTAACTAATAGATAAATGTTTAAAATTAATAAAATGCGTTTATCCATATGTAAATAAAAGTCGATAAATAATATATTAATTTTATTAGTAAGAATTAGCAGAACGATTTTTGCTACGAGTTTTTAATATTAACTTTTGTTGTTTTTTAGAATAAATTTTTAAATGAGCATATAAAATAAAATTTTAAGTGAACATCTAAAATTAAAGAGAATTATACACAATTAAATATCATAGAAATTTTTAAATAAATTTAGTGTCATTCTAGTGCAGATAGATTTATAACAATCACAGTAATTTCGCTGTTCAGTTGCAAACTACCCTTTCGCATGTATGCAAAATATAAAATTGTAAAATGTTTTTTATGCAATAACCCTTCCCTTAATTTTCTTACTCCAGCATAGAGCATTACTAAAGCAAAAACTACGATATCAGCAGTTGTTATCAAATTAGCGTCAATGAATGAAAACTGTTCTTTGATTCCACTAATTTAAATAAGTCATGGGCGCTCAAAAGGGTTTTTTTTTGGGGGGGGGAGGGATCAAATAAAAAAAATAAAGTGCTTACAGCACTTTTTGAAGAGATTGATACAATCTACAAAATTGTGTGGTGGCTCTTAATTTGAAAATAAGAGGAAAAGCAAGTAATAAGTTATAAATATGAAATAATTTTAATTAAAATGATTTTTCACACTGAGAGAATTCTGAGTATTATTTGTAATTATCTATAAAAAAATTATAAGTTGAGAAGTTTTCATTCTCCTTATTGTTGAGTCAGTTTTATACACATTCCCATCACTTCCAGTTGTGATAATGAGCATTACTTTCATCTGCACTAAAAGGAACAAGTCTTAAGTACTGTATACACACTGAAAAGTAATACATACACAGTATAGCCATACTTTGTTAATTCCTTTTAAAGTATGTGTAATTTATCCCATCCATTATATATTTTAGATACTGATTTTCAATGACTGTTTAATTCACAGCTTATGCTTGAATCTACATAACTGATAATGCAAATTCGATAATACACAGTATATGATCTCATATATATATGTTTATTACTTATACTATGGAGTAGAAAATAGCAACATAGAAAAATAATTTGTATTGAATTTTTATTGTTTGGAAACTGATTGGGCTTATAGTCTATATTATGTGTGTAAAATATTCTTCTGCAATAGCCTGAAAGTATTAACAATCTCCCCCGAAGGAAAGCTGAATTCTGGAATATATTTTTTGAAGAAAGTTTGAGCTATCATTCTGCTACAGTCAAATTTCCAGTCCATCGCCTTGAATCCTGATTTCCATACAGCATTTTAGTGAATGCATCTTCGCAATTGCCCCCAATTTTTATTTTCTGAACAGATCTTATGTAAATCAGTAAATTCCCAATGTTTATTTTGAAATGAAGAATATGAAATAATTTTCTGTTTGTATACTGAAGAAATCTTATATTTTAAAATTCCAAATTAAGTGTTGTAATTCTCTGCATTCTACTGTAGACTTCTATTCTATTTCATTCCATAGTGATGACTTATTTCAGGAATTAAATAAATATATGTTTTAGTACGTTTCTATTCAATCTAAGACATTTTTGCATGCTTTCAGCTAATTAGCATAGCTCTTTAATTACAATAGTTTGTATACAGTATTGATTCAAAAAAAAAAAAAAAAAAAAAAAAAAAAAAAAACCAGGTTACCCCTAAAATGTCATATTAATCACAATCTATTTTTATAGAACTCATTTGAAATTGCATATGCAATCCTATAATGAATAGAAGGTTTAGAAAGGAAATATGCTTACAAAATGATGCAATATTACAGTGAGCTAAATCTGTAATAACTGTTTCTTCAGCTATGCAGCGCAAAAATTACTTAATATATAAAAAAAATAGCTACCATATTAGTTTTCACTTTACAAACCCTAATTTGGAGAATATATGGTAAACTAGAAGAAAATTTAAGAGAATAATTATGTATCCTTAAATATATATGTTCTCTATTACTGTTTAATTTAATGAAGAATGCTTCAACTTTTTACAAGAAATTTTTTAAATTAGAAACCGGACAATTTACAGGATTTATCTCGGACAGTTGAAAACTGCTAATATATGTCTATTAATAACTGGTTTTTCAAATTATAATTTGTTTTTCTGTTTTCATGTTATGATAGTCTATCGTATTGCTATTTTGGTCTCAGTGAAGAAATTAAATTTATAATTTCTAAAATAGACGAAAACTAAAACTATTATCTTAACCTCTTCTATATAATCAAAGATGGACTAAATGACTAGTTATTATTCAAAACACGTGCATTTAAATCAAATCAATTTACAATATAACAGATAGTGAAACAGTTCTGAAAACGATTCTCCTGCATTACAATTTTACGAGTTCGAAATCAAGAGTATGTCGTTTGCGACAAAGAGAACACCGCCCTTCTCCGCTCGAAAGTTGCTCCGCGCTTCCCCCACTCAATCCAATCACCCGAAATGGAACCGTACTGAATTCCTTTGAACTCTTGACCATTTCCAGAATTACCCAGTTTTCCAAAATTCCCTCTTTTTTGTCCGTCCTAAAACGGAAAGTCTTAAGAACTCCAGTCTATTTCTACCCATTGATTACTTTCACTCTCATATATTTAGGCGGTTCTCCCTTTTAGGCAGTTTTACGCGCCGGGTAAAGTCTATTCCCTCGATTCGCGGTGAAAGTAATTATATAAATTGGACAATAAAATTTCCGGTCGCGAGATTCGAATAATCGAAAACCATGAATTAGCTAAAAAGTAAAAAATAAGGCGTGTTGCTCAAAATGTTATCTTATTCATTTCTCTTTTTAAAAAAGTGATCCTCCTTTCTTGATCCCTTAAGCAACTTGGACTAGTTTGCTTTCAAACTTTGTCTGGAGGGTGAATCCAATGTTTATTTTTGAGCAGTAAGAATGTCGCAGACTTTTCTTATAAGAAACACGAGATACAAAGAAATTTTGCATTGAAACAAAAATCAAGCGTTCAATATATAATTCTAAAGTGAAAGAAAACATTAAAAATATATCATTAATTGATCGAATTTTTATAGTTTAGAAATATAAACTGAAGGGTTTCAAGGAAAATGATAAAAACTCAAAATTACACAACTGTAATTAAATAGCATAGCAACTAAAGTTATCAAAAACGGTTAGCGATATATCCTATGTAGATCATTTTTTGTAAGTTTAATTTTTCAATCAAATTTTATTCTTGCCAATGACCTTGGTAATATCAAACCAATATATAAAGATGATCTAAAGTTTAAGCCTATAACTAGTGGATTCAAAAAATATTTAAAAAAAAAATACATTCCGCTTTTTTTTATTTCATTTTATTTTACAATTTAAATAAATGAATTTATCTGATCAATTATATAAAGCTGTACTTTAATTTGGCTCCATATTAGATTAAGTTTTAAAATTATGATTTAAACTTTAGCAAAATCAATAGATTTACATAAGCATAATGTTTGCTAAATACCCTTTTATATTATTCTTTATATTTGCAGTATAAATTATTTACCTTGTAATTGAATAAAGCTAAATAATGCTCGAAACAATAATTCTCAAATTTTATAGTCTCGAAATTTTAGAAAGATATTATTAAAGGATCTAACTTGGTTTTCTGTCTAAAATTTTAGAATTTACTGTATGAGTCGGTTTCTGCCAATATCCTTAAGAATAACAATAATGTGTCCATAAGAAAACTCCTAATGTTTTATTGACAAACAATTTCTCTTGGTATTTTGCTGTTAAATTAAATGAAATTTCAAGAAATATTTTTTTACTATTTTTGGTTCGCTTCCTATGGTTAAAGATAGTTACTTTTACACCTTTTAATACCATTGGATAATGCTTCCTTTTTTCTTTCACTCTCTCTATTTGTCTGTATTTCATACTAAAGTATGTTGAGAATTTAGAGAAATATTATTTAAAATATCTTTGTTAAATTGTCATTGAATGAACTGATTGTCATTATTCAGTAATCGAATATAGAGAAAGGCAGAATGCTGTTAGGTAGAATACCAGAATGCGGAATTTAAAATCTCTTAATTGAAATAAATTTCTCTTTCATTGATATTAAAGTTCTTCCTGATATTTTTAGAGTGAAAAATGTTTCAGATCGGTAATTTGACAGCAAAAAGTAAATAGTGACATTTCATTCGTTATATGATTTGTATTATTCAGATGACAAATTAGACAATATTAAACATATTATAAAATTGAGACAGTTGAATTTTTGATTTATTGAATGATGATAACGGAAATCTAAAATACCTTGCTTTAATCTTGACATGCTTTCGACTTGCAGACAATTACTTCTTAAAACATTGAATATATATTAATCAATATTTGTTATAAGAAACAAGTTCTAAGGATTTTTTAATCGCGATACGAACTATTTATTATCAGGGACCTGGCGAGTAGTATCTATAATGTATGACGGCCCTTTGAGGGATATTGCTTCTAAGGTGGTCAATTAATCATCTAATTTGTGAGTGGGAAACGGCTTCTCGGACATAATCAGTATAGCTTATCTATCACTGCATTTCATTGCGAGAATAGGTCTCAACTCATGATGCGCAATTAGCTCCTTTGTTAAACTATAAAACATATTGGAGACAATATGGAGGATTAAATACAACTAGTAAGGATCCAATGATATCCATCGAATCCTTACTTGGATGTGCTACTTCCAAGGAAGCAGACAAATGAGACTATCCCCATAAAAGTTTATAGGTATGTAATAAAAGCTGCTAAAGATGGATAAAATGATTTAATTATTGATACTTAGTAGGAGGAATTATATATGTTATTTGGAATGACTGTTTATTCCATATTTCACAAAAAAATATTTTGCAGAAACCTTTACCAAATAGGAAAAGTAGTAGATCCAAAATGAGATGGATGTAGTCAGTGGATACATACTGCCAGGCTATTTACGAAAGAAACTGGCAAACAAGACTCAAAAATAGAATGAGGTGTAACATATTTTAGAAGAAGACACTAGCCCACTGTCTTGTCAAATATCATTGATGATAAATTTATACGTTACAGTAAAAACTCGAAATTAGTCAAAACCCGAATCAACTAAGTAAAACTGATTTCAAAATAAAGAGCGGGAGCGAACATGATGAACTAGTCAAAACGAGTTTCGTATAACAATGTCAGGGATAAACCATTTTATACGTCTTTTGATAGATTATATTATTTGTATTCAACTATGCTTTGTAAAACCGAGCATGAGGAAAAAAACATATCTTTAAAGGAAAATAATTTATTTGGAATTTCTTTAACATAGTTTCATTAATTATTCCGACTAGGTCAACTTCTGTTGAACATAGAATTGCAAATAGAACCATTTTTTAAACAGAAATATCCCTTTACAGAATGATATTTTTTTTACAAGAACAGCAAATGAAATCCTTTCCAATAGCTCCTTTTCGTGCTGCTGCTCTCAGCGAAACTTCCTGATCTGGTACTTGTTCTTGTACTACGAAAATGGCTGTCTATACATCGGATTCAGATAAGAAAATCATGGAATATGTTAAACTTTTGTACTTAACAGGTACTCTGATTAACTGTAATATACAATATAAATGGTTCGATAATTTAAAATTAGTATAAATAATAACTATGCAGCCATAACTAGAGAAAACAATAAATGAATCAATAGATAAAACCGTTTCTCTCAAGCACTGTCAAGAAGAATTTTCCGTTGTTTTCTTGAGTCATTGTCAAAAAAGCATTTTCCTTAATTATTTCCTGCAGCTATTAGATAAAACGCTCTTTTCTTAGTTAATTTTCATTTTACCTAGTTAGTTTGTGCTTTGATTGATTTCAGATTTACAGTGTAATATATATGTATAAAATCATTATTATGTATGAAATTAGAGAAAGCTTTGGAATGTATAAGATATAAACTATATCTTATATAAACTATATCTTATATAAACTATATCTTATATAAACTATATTTATATCTATTTATCTTTCTTCTTTCAAACGAAAACTCAATTAGCACTATTCGTTAGAACCTGATTTCATTCACTATCAAACATTATTAAACTTTAAGTTAGACATCTTCAACCTTATTTGTTAATCGCTTTTAATAGAAAATTAGAATGAAATTTGCTTATTGAAATTCTAAAATACATATATCACTTGACACTGTGCCCTTCTTTGGTGAACAAACACAAATATATGAGAACTGCTGCTCAAATTTGAAATTAGTTTGATGTACTCCAGCTCACATTCCTATAAATATGTTATAATTAAAAAATATTTAAATAGTATAAATCAAATTTTTCTGCAAAAAATTGAATAAATATACAAGAACAACGCCAAAGAAATACTGAATTGCAATATCTGAATTAATTACCCCAAAGTTTAATGGAAATATATATTATTTTTCCATATATATAAATTATGTATTAACTGTTCTCTAATAATAAATTTCACTTGATTTTTGTTTAGTGAAATATTTTATAATTTTATTTAAGGAAATCTTTTGCAAATTTACATATTTGGATTATTCATTATTATTTCTTATTTACTTTTTTAAATCTTTACCTACATTTATTATTAATAAATGAAGTAAACTCCAAGATACATATTTTTGTAAGAAAAACAAATTTTGTTAAAATGTTTATTAAAAGAATTCATTAAATTAAATGTTATTACATGAAATTCCAAATTTAAAAAAGTCTTAACTTTTTATTTAATGAAACTGAGTTGCAAATTACAACATTTTCATTTTGATTTTATTCTAAATTTTTATAACTGAATTTTTAAAAATTTTCATTTAAATATTTATGTACATTTTCTTCAAAAAGTTTCGCTTATGCAAATTTTGCCTCATGTAACAAATAAAAATTTCCGCTTTGTTTATCTTAATCCGAGAAAACGACAACATACTCCTTTTCACATTAGTCTGCTTTTGAATTATAATTAAAATGCAGCCACAATCTTTGTATTATACGCTGCGATTTGTTCAGTCAAAAATTATGTATGCATTGCATAACGCATATACAATTAGCATTAGTATTCTGGGTAAAAGACTTTCAAGTTGTTACTGCCTAGAGATCAGAAAAGTAATCGTAAAGATTTTATTCTGAAGATCAATTCCCGAAAGGGAATTTTCAAACGACTATCTAGAAAACACGTAGAATTTTAAATGATAAATTCAGAACGAAGTATATATTTGTTATCTCGTGGGGAACATATTTATAACGAAAAGTTTTGTAGGAGTTTCTATCTTCAGTAAATAAAGTGAAATATATATTCACTTGAACTTTAGTGCAAAATTTCTCAGTATGAATCTAAGCTTCCAGTATTTATGTCCTAATAAATAAAAACATTAATATAAAAAAGTAAATAAAGATATTAATAAAAATATTTAAATATTTAGATATAAAAAGCAAAGAATAGATACATGACAGTAATATTCGTATTTTTAAAAATTTTAGTAGTAGTAATATATATATTGCTGTTAAAATTGGTGTCTCTTTTTTGCATTATGGACAATGTCCAACAGTAATGACCCTCGTGATCCGAAAATCCCCAGTAAAAAAATGAAAAAGAGACATGCAAAACACAAAAACACAGAAACGAAGCAACATTAAAAACATCACCAAATAAATAAAAAATATATCAAATAAAACTACATAAGAATATTTATCCTTAAAATTTAAACAATTCACCCAATAATTAAGAAAACAAAAATGGAAAGAACACACCAGACGTAAAAATCTCATCATATCATCCTAACTGCCATTCCGATTTGAATACAGTGCCAGGTAGAGATAAAAAGATTAATGGAGTTTTTGAGCGCCCTCTATTTTTTTTAAGTTATAAATCAATATTTCCTCATTTCTTTTTTTAAAAATTAAAATACTGATATTGTAATAGTTTTGGAGAAAATCCTTATTGTTTAAATTTTTAATTAAACTATTTGTTTTTTTTTATAAATGAAATTTTATTATTACAAATTGTTTTAATTTTATTACATTGCGAGAAAATTAAATTTAAAGCGTGTTCAGCTTTAAAATAATTTAACTCTGTAATTATCACTCTAACCTTAACTCCAAAATTTTCAAAAATTAAATTTTCTCATAATATAATAAAATATTCTTATGTAGTTTTATTTGATATATTTTTTCTTTATTTCGTGATGTTTTTAATGTTGCTTTGTTTCAATGTTTTTGCTGTTAAAATTGGAGTAACTTTTTTGCATTATTTTTCTAAGGATTTTCGGGTCACGAGGATCATTACTGTTGGACATTGTCCGATTTCCTCAAATAAAAAATCCTTTATTATGAATCTGTGCCTGTGGGTGCCCCTTGAAATAGTCTTCAGGCCGTATTCTTTTTCTATTTGTTGTAATTTTGATTATGTTGTATTCCTTCTTACTTATCTTATATTGTTAATTTATTTAGATTCATCTGTATTTTAGTTGTAGCTGTATTTGTGCTCACTAAGTACAACGATAGGTTTTTAATTTCAAATTTTAAACTTGTTCGAATCCGAAATGAGTTTTAGTTTCGTTTCCATAATTAGTTTATGTTACTTAATTATATTAGTTTAGAATTGTTTCATAAATAGGTTTTATTTCAATCTACGATTCATGATTATTATTTTTCAACTCTCTGGACTCGGTAGCACAAATATGTGAAAACATTGAAAATTAATATTTTAATATGTGGTAAGCTACAGACATACCAAACGAAATTGGAAAGGGATAACAATTTCTATTGTTTTATTTGCAATGCCCAATCATCACAGCTTCCATGGTTTTAAATGGGTTTGAAAGTGAATATGCCTAACTTCGAAATTTTTTCTTGCAAAGGAAATGAAAAATTCTATTTTATACAGAAAGAAACTCAGGAGAAAATGCTGATAATGTTGATAAAATCAGACGTTTATTTAATAATTTGTAAGTTTCGAGAAAATTCGTATCGGAAACAATACTTATATCAAGAATATCTTTTACTGGGTTCTTATTTACGAAATGCCCTGTGATGTTCCTTAAAGTGCAAACACATCATATATATTACTAATTAAATATGTACAAATTATGCACATTTATTCTGTAAAAAATATACATCTTACGACAATATTCTGATAAATAATTCCCCAGTATGATTTTGATTTCCAAGCAGAACGGATATCATACTCCGAAACAAAATCCGACATAATCTATTACATCAGGGAAAGCATAAAATATTCAGATGCCAGTTGTGTTTCTTTGCAAAGGAAATGAAAACAAATCAAATTTTTTTACAGGAAAACTTTTTCCCATATCTGGATTATTTGGATACATGCAAAACAGGAACGGAGGGAGGAAATGTATAAATGTTCATATATAAAATTGTCACTTCCAGGAACTAGAAAGTAAGAAAATATTCCAGATCTTCTTTCTTTTTACAATGTATGTGACTAGTTCAGAATTTATTTCTCTACATACAATGCGTTTTCAATTGTCTTGAAAGGAAATGAGGTAACTTCAAATGTTGATTTCAATAAACTATTATTAAAAACGGGGAATACGCTTTTAAACATATGTGGAATAAGCTCTTTATAAGTGACATTTAATGTAAACTGAAAATAGCATTGCTTAAAATATGTTTGAATTCATCAAAAAGGATTCCAAATGTATATGTATCTAATGCTATAAAATAAATAATCTCTACACATTTTTAGGGGGAACTGCTATGTTTTTAAGAAACACTTTATAATAATCTATAGTATAATGTTTGAAATGATGCATAATTATCAAAATGAATAAAAAAGATATAAAGGAGAAGGGAACAAATTATGCTTGTTACAATTTTTTTTTTGGAATATTTAAGGAAAATTATCGTTCTATCTGAAATAAAGATAATAATGAGCTCATACGTGCAGAATATGTCCTTTTACATATGCTGTTCCTAATCTTGATCGTATCCTTGATCTACATATTCTAGGACAAAATTTATTAGCATAGTGTTCTTTTTGAACATCTACAAATATTTGACATCATTCATTGTCAAAACGTAATTGAAAATATAGAAGTGGGAATCCCAGGACAAAACATAGAAAATATGACACGAATTCATTCATTGATTCACCTTCTAGTACTTCAGCGCCTTCAAAAATCATGTATGTTGCTGCATTTTCATTTATGGTAAAAATTTCTGGATTATCTATAATCGTGATTAAGGAAAAAAACCCTTAAAAATCGGTTTATATCAAAATAAGTCAGTATTTTGATTTTTTAAAGATTATTTTTCTCTTTCAAAAAGTCAGGAGAAAATATGCAGCCACACAAATGACTTTTTTGTTTGGTCATTCATTAAAAATATAAAATTGTTATATATTAATTCATCAAAGAAATACAAAAACAAAAACAAAAAATGCAAAATTGATCAGTGATTGTAAGTAATGCTGATATAATGTCAATAAATATTAGTATTTTGCTTTGTTACTTATTTTCAAATTAATTTATCATGATCATGTAATTGTTCTAAATTCATCTTATTTTTGAATTAAATTACTTTTTTCTTCTTTTTTTCTATTTCATTTAAATCATCACATCGCCAATTAACTGAAATCAATAAAACAGTTTTATCTTCCAAATTTTTTTGCATATGTATATGAAATGTTATTTCTTGTTTTTAATTCTATTATCTACTTCTTAAATCACCAGTTCTTATTCTCAACATATGTTTGAAGCATCATAATCAAATCAGGAGATGATATTAATTAATATGTGTCTTAGGCCACTAAGTCATAAATAATCAAAAACAAACTAGTCATCGGCAAACGTAATAGTAATGGACATGTTTCAAAAAATCTATGACATCATGCATCTAAAAATAAGATGGCTTTGACCAAATGACTTATAATTTAATTAATTTAAAAATTATAAATGATTTGGGAAAGTAGTTAGTTTGAGCCGTCTTAAACTTGATTGACACATTGTTTCATAGTTTGTGACCTAATACCAAATATTTAATTTTGGGATTAGGTCACAAATTATAAAGTACAAGTATATTTAATCGTATTTATAAGCAGGAACTATATTAATTATGTATCACTGTGGATCATTAGACACAAATCCAATGCGGATTGAAAGTATGATGAATATCGTTCTTAATCAGATGCCATGCTCTGAATAAAAACACGTATATTGACTAATTATTTCAACACTATATTATAAATGGAAAAAATAATGTCTAATAAGATACTTAAAAAATGAAATTCATCTTTTCAGTGAACTGGAATCTAGCGGAATTCCTCTTTGCAAGCTGGAAGGCAAATATAGATTCCCTAAAATCTAAGTTATTATCGGGCAAAGTAAAATCTTGATCATAGAAATGTGACAAAATTAAGGCTTGAAAATTACTTTATTGTAGTTGACGAAAAATTTCAAATTCAAAAGTTGTTTATCTAAATGAAGAGCTAATCTGAATAATGTGATTTATTTTTTATCTTCAATATTAAGAATGATTATCAACATGGAAATTTCAAATTCCAGACATTTTCACTCCCTTTGAGCTAAGCGAGCCCTTTAAGAAATCACTCAAGTTTTTTATATTCCAAAAGGGATCACGATCAGCAAAGAACTGAATACATATCCCCTAAGCTGTGTCATGAAAAGCATTGCAATATGTAGTATCTAAAAAAGTGAACAGTAATTAGATTGCAAACTAAGCTATTTAAAAATTCTTATTTTCATTTTTATACGTTCATACATTTTAATTATTCTTTTTTTTATTTGGTATATAAGTCTTATTTACAAAATAGAAAGAAACCTCCCCAAGGGATAAGCATAATCACTTGATTTCAATTAAACTTCTTTTAACTTTTTTTTTCTACCATTACATTGCCAATGAGTTAGTGGCAGACGGTATAAAACACATTCCATCGCACGTAATGAGGAAGCAATCACCTCGGGACTGATTTTATTTTAGATCTTTTATGATTTTTTTACCCGTCTTATCTACTTGATGATGATTGAATCGTGAGACCGTAAAAAAATACCTTCCGGAAATGATTAAACGCCTGATAGTGAACATAATACAGAATCATCAATTGCAAAACCATACTCACGGGGCACTTTTCGCCGATTAATTTTCCCTTTTTTTGCTTCCGAAAAGACTTGAAGTTCAGTCAAAAATACGATTTACGTAAGCTGATTATCTCATATGTATATTTTTTTTTCGTGCCACAGAGAACATATTTGTTATTTCTCTTGGCATGTAATATGAGTACTTATTAATTCAGAGAGAAAGATTGTCGCTCCGGATAATAATTTCATCAAGTTAATATTAAGCTGAAATAGTTTTTTTTTTTTACTTTCATCTCGAGAACTATTGATTTTAGCCAGGTTTGCTCGAAGGAAGGTAGAATGTTCAGTTGATAACTTTGTCGTTTTTATATGTCATTAGCTTTATAAAATTCAGACATAGCATCCAACTATTTATATTTTAAAACCTGCAGTGCTGTGGAGTGAAGTCATGATGTACTGTTTCATCTCGAATTCCAATTCAGTTTTGGGATTTTTTTCCTAACTTGTGCGACTTCTTTACAAACGATATTTTTTAATTTATAGTAGGTGCTACTTAATATAATCATTTTAGGGCAAGAAAATGCTAATGACAAATTGATAACTATAGCTGATCAGTTATGAACGATACCATGTTTCATCACATCAAGGCTAAAAGATAAGAATATTTACATCAGTAATTTGATGATTTTCTTTAAAAAGCAACAAAAATATATTAATTACTACTTGTCCACAACTATTCTTTAACGGTTCATTTATTTTTATATATAAACACATATATTTTGCTCTTACTAGTGTTGTTTTATTTTTTCAGAATGCTTTGAACAATGTTGCAAGCTGCATTTCAAAAAATCAAAAGTTTGATGTTCATTGGGCTATTTCCTTCAGTGCATTCTTCTTGTCAAAATCATCAACATTTACTGTTTCGTCTTGCTTACAAAAATCTAAAGAGTTTTCAAACTTTTACCAAAAAAGAAGCAAGACGTACAAGTATTATTTGGGTGGCAGCTGTGTGGTATCTCATTTCTTACAAATGTTTTAAAATTTTAAATAACATTCAACTCTTTTTTAATCCATTTTGCTTTATTAATTCAATCTTAGATGATGGTGGTTTATTTTCTTCAAATTTTCGAACAAATATCTAAGGATATAGCTACCCTTTCAAACTAATTCAAAGAAAACTTTAGGTTGTAGAAAATAATATCCCTCAGTCCATCAAATTAGATACTTCACTAAATATGGAGATAGATATTGTCAAATGTCATTCGTTAACTCTGGCTGAAAATGAAGGATTGGACAACGTTGTATTTTAAAGACTAATACCATTAAACGTTGTCTGATCTCCTTAAACGAACATTTTGTGTACATTTCAGTACATTGGTTTGAGAACAAAGAATTTTGAAAATATAACAATAATTTCGATCATATAAAACTGTGCCCATTGTTTCAATAAATATTGTTGTTGTTGTTACGTATGATACTTTAAAAGACCACCGACAGTTGCCTGACAGTGATTTAACCCTAAATGAGCTTCTCTTGTTTCTTCAGTCCTGCCAACTAGGGCCAAAAGTACTATTTGGCTATTTCATGCTTTGCATTCGTTTGTACAACCTCTTTTTACAGGAGGGCACATTCACATTTCTCACAGATATAACATAGAAGACGAACAGTCATGCCCGAACCGAGACTTGAACCCGGGACGTTACTCAACAAATAGTAAAAATATCTAATGTGCACTCATTTTGCAAATACAATATGTGAACAGTGAATTTGTGGATAAATTTTGATAGACATTTTTGAATTCAAAGTGGAATAATATTTGATAAAGAACGTAGGTAATTGGCTCGAGATTAAAGAAGAAAGACAACTTTCGATTAAATATTTATGTTAATTACATTGGTTAATATATAAATATTAACTTGTTAATGCCAGATTAAAGAAAAATTTCCCTAATCATGTTATCCAATTATTACTTGAATGGTAGCCAGTAAACAATAAGAAGATGTGATAGACGGACTTTTTTACAAATATCAATTGATATACGGCTATTAAATGATAGTTATGTTTGCTTCGAAATGAAATGATGTCTAATAAAGGAACTGTATTTTCTTTTTTTGAAAACGGGGACACATTTAGAGTTAAGGATTCAAAAACAATTTATATTTAAATGCAAATGAATAGAAATTTCAAAAGATGAATATATTAATTTTTATTCTTTTGACTGTCTTTATGACTGAACTAAGTCTGGTAAACGTTAAGAATATCTAATATACATACAAATTGCAAATACCGCATAACTAATTAATTTGCAATTAGTATTTTCTTGATTTTTTTTTCATTTATTGCCAAATGAAGATAGATAGTTTATTTTCGAAATTCATTTCAAACTGTTTTGATTAATAAATATTTGAACTCATAGCACTAATAAATTTCACACTTTGCTGTTAAATGTTTGAAAGATAATTAGATACGAAAGATTATTATATCCTTATGTATTCTATATAAATGATTCTCCAAATAGTTCTAACTATAAGACAGATTAAAAAGCTTAGTTGGGGTGCATTTTGAAATACAGTAATGCATTAGAAAACATATTCTAGTCGTTTAAATAATTCAGGGTTTTCTTTATATTTTAAAGCATAAGGAGATATTAGATATCAACTTCTAAACAATTTTCAAAGGCAAAAAAAATTCCGTATAGTATGAGCGAAGATAGGATGACCTCTTATGATCCACAGAATTAATAAATAAAAGTCAAACTCATCAAGAACTGAATATAAAATGAATGCTTTTTTGCATGCTTTGCGTATATGTTTTGCTTTTCTTTTTTTTAAAAAAAATGTCTAATATGTGAAGTTAAGATTAAAATGTCAGTCGTTCAGTTACGGAATTCTAGAAATAAATATTTATCGATATTTATTCTAAAACAATAAACTGGCATTCATATTTCCTTAATAGTAATTCAGTATGAAGAATAAAGAAATAATAAATAAAAAAGTAAAATCTGCAATAGATGGAAAATAAAAATGAGATTGTTTTTTATTATCTAACTTTCATTTCAAGTAATGGATTATTTCAATTGTAATATTTTTATTTGCATATTTTTCTGTAAATTAAAATATAATAGTTGGAGTTTACATTTATGTAAATTTGATATAAATAACGTTCTTCAGTACTAATAGGAACATGAAGAAGCTCATATCAAAGTTTATTTCCCATATTTTATGAGCATGAGCATGATTACTACATGAGCAAATAGAAAAAATGGGGGCTCATTCTCAGGTTAAAGAGTAAATGTTAAGAAATTGTTTATAAGTAAAAAAAAATATCCACGTAATTAAAAGAAAAAAATATGCGAATAAAAGTTAACGAAAAAAATGTATAAAACTTTTTAAGTTTCAAAGTAGATAAAATCTTCATTGGCTATTTCAATGCAGAGAGCATTCAGTGATAAACATACAAATGTGAATACCAAAGTATCGATTAATATCAATACCGTAAAACTTTTTTTATTCACCTGCTTTTTTGTTTCAGGATTTAAAGCTCTCTGAAATTTGTTGTACGCACTTGACCCAATTGGGTCGACTAATATTGAAATTTTATATCGGTGCTCCATTTGTTTCAAATTAGCCTGTGTGATATGTATTCAAACAAAATTGCCATTAATACTATAATGGGATTGGAACGAAAACTAATTCTTATTCACAAATGTTCACAAGAAGAAGAAAGTTCTTTGGCGCCAATTTCAATTTTAGAGAATCTCATTCGAGTCGATCCTTCTATCGCTATTGAATCTATTCTGAATGTGTATGTTATATATATTTTCATGTAATTGCAATTCACCGTATTAAATATTCACGGCAGCAGACTTATGCAGAATCATGGATAAATTTTTTAACGGGCGTAAGCGAGCATTAGACGATAGACAAACATCAACAAGTACACAGACAAGCAAGGATCTGAAAATAAAATCAAGAAAATATTCTCACAAATACTTAAATTTTGGGTTCACTAGTACTGAAGTAAATGAAGAAGAAAGGCCCCTGTGTATCATTTGCTCAAAAATTTTGGCGGCAGACAGCATGAAACCTAATAAACTTAAACGACGTTTGGAAACGCTTCATAGTGAGTACGTAAACAAACCCAGAGAATTCTTCGAATTAAAATTAAAATCATATGAAAAGCAAAAATCATTGTTTAAAAAACTTTGTCTGTGAATGAAAAAGCTTTAATTGCCTCTTACAAAGTTTCATATAAAATAGCCAGATGTAAAAAGCCTCACACCATTAGTGAAGAGCTTATTTTGCCAGCCGCAATTGAGATAGTAGAAATTATGTTTGGAGATAATTTTGCAAAACAATTGCAGTCTATACCTCTTTCAAATGATACTATTGCCCGACGAATTGCTAATATAGTTGAAGATGTAGAGTGTCAGCTTTTGTCGAAGTTACATGACAAATTGTTTTCAATACAACTCGATGAGGCAACAGATAGTAATAAAGAAGCTCATTTCATTGCCTATGTTAGATTTTGTGATGATTTGTCAGTAGTAGAAGAATTACTTTTCTGCAAACCAATAGAACTCAAAGCAACAGAACTAGCATTATTTGCTATCTTAAATGATTTTCTGAGCGAGGCAAACAGAATGTAAAAATTGCGTCGGAATATGCACCGATGGTGCTTGATCTATGTCCGGAAGATTCCAAAGTATTCAAACACTTGTGAAACAAAAATCGCCACAGTGCGTCTCAACACATTGCATGATCCACAGAGAAGCTTTAGCTTCCAAAGAAATGTGTCCTGGTTTGAATATTGTGTTAACTACTGTTGTAACCGTAGTAAATTAGATAAAAATTAGACCCCTGAAATCAAGAATCTTTTCCGCACTTTGTAAGTACATGGGTGCAGTACATTCAGCTTTACTATTTTATTAAGAAGCAAGATGGTTATCACGAGGAAAATTTTTGCAACGTGTTTATGAATTAAGTGAAGAATTCGCCGTTTTCCTAGAAGAGGGAAACAGACCGAAAGCTGAGAATTTTCGCGATAGTTTATTTGTGATGATATTGAGCAACATGGTCGACATATTCGATAAATTAAATAACTTGCATCTTCAGCTGCAAGGAGCAGATACACATATATTGGATAGGAGTGATAAACTCAAGGCTTTTTGTAGGAAATTGGAATTGCGAAGCAGAAATTTAAAGCAAGAAAACTTAACAATGTTTGCAAATTTGAATGATTGTATTAAAACTTACAAGGCTGAAAAACAACATGTAAAAATTGTTTTTGTAACCATTGAAAATCATTTGGCAATGCTAGCAAAGAATTTTAAAAAGTACTTTCTTGCTGACGACAAACTGATATCAAGTTACAAGTGGTTGAGGGATCCATTTCAAAATACTCTCGGAGGATTCTCAATTGAAGAGGAAGAAACCTTCATAGACTTCACGGTAAGCGGCGAAACCAAAAGACAATTTAGTAATAAATCACTCTTTGAATTTTGGGCAGGAGTGGATGATGAGTTTTCCGCATTAAAAACAAGGGCATTTCGCATTCTATTACCATTTTCAACATCTGACCTTTGTGAAACTGTATTTTCTGAGGTGGCTTCTCTGAAGACAAAATAGAGATCTCAGCTAAATATAGAAAAGAAACTGAGAGTTTCTGTTTCTAATATTAAACCCTCCTTCGAAAAACTTTACTCTGCAAGACAGGCCCAAGGAAGTCACTAATAATTCTTAAATTTGTTTTTAATTTAGTAAGTTGTTTTAATTTAATAAGTTAATTATTAAATATGTCGAAATGTATTTTGCCTTGTATGTGTGTGGTTTCTTCTCTTTTAGTCACTTAATCAATTTTTTTAAATAACATTTTCTCTTGGATATGCTGGCGCCCCCGCCATTAGTGTGCCCCCTAGGTGGGAGCGTGCCCCCCAGGTTGAGAATCACTGCTTTACTGACTTTAAGTATAATATTTTTTGTTGTTTGAGTAAATAATTGTGTTTTTATTAAAATTTCAAATTAGTATTTTATTCATGATACCCCAGTAAAGATTTTAGAAATAAGGTTTGAGTAAAACTGAACTATTTTTATCTTATCAACCATATTTTTTAAAAATATTGTAGACATAGAACATACAAAAAAAACCGTCATTATTTTTCTTTAAAAAAACGTTGACGTTTACTTTTCAAACGATTTCGTAAAACCTCTTTTAAAACTACAAATTCAGCAGTTAAATATGTGTAAAATGGAGATCGGTCTTCAACTTTTCATTAGTTGATAAATTTTGTCAAATAAGATTTTTCTAAAATAATATGGTAAAAATATTTTCTTAAGTATATATTGATAAGATCGGAAGAAATGTTGAAAAAAATATCGCAATAATTTTCCTTTGGAAAATATATTCAGTTACAAATAATATAAAAGCTAGTTTTTTTTATGTAATTTAAATGCTTTCCAATTACAACTAGATCTCTAATCATTTGGAAATAAACAATTACACAAGGATTAGAAAAAAAACCCGTCAATTTATACAGTAATATAATCCGTAAATGTATACATTTGTTGGATTAAATTAAGATAAATACATCCGGTATACATTTTTATTTATTTTTTGAAGAACAAAGACAGAAAATTCCTTTTTAAAAATATATATTTGAAATACTTTTGCAAACACCGTCCTTGAATGTCAACAACGGCTTTTAGCCTCTCTGGTGGCTAAAACATATGAGTTCTTTACGTGTGTGGTGTTTTAATGGACAGCCCACTGCCGATAAAAAACCATTGATTTTCATGTCCAGAACCTGGAATTTAGTGCTTCCATAAGTTGGAGATCGATATTGGTCGTTAGATGAGTTTAATATGTCTTTTTATATAAAGAATAAAAATTGAGTAAAAGACAGCTATTTATAACTATCGGAAAAAAAATTCCCATTAACATTGCGATATGGAACATAGTGTTTAATATGAAATTCAGCAATTATTGGAATCCTTTACAGTTGCTGCAATTTAGAAGAAAGTTGTTCATTTGTTTTTAGAAAAAATATTCCATTTCAAAAGTATTTTCTGCTTAATTTTCTTAGAAATGTTTCAAATATGGTTATGGTTATGTTTTTATTTCAACAAAAAATATAAGCAGAAATTTTTACTGTCGATTATATAATATTTTATTATCAAATATTCATAAATTAAAACGCAGGATTAATTGATGTGGAAATAGATTTTTTGTAAAAATACTTATAATTTAATTAAAGAAAGAATATTGGTGAACAATAATTTGTATGCAGATGCGGATTATCTAAATTTCATATTCAGCATGATTATATAATTTAAAAACAAAAATTATGACAATAATTTTTAACAGCAAAAAAATTGTAATATTTTATTTTCACATTGTATATATCGTTACTTTTTAAATTCATTTCTAAAATATTTATTTTAAGAAGATAGTTTGTGTACTAGAAACAAAAAGTAAAAGAAAAGTTTTTTAACATTGTTTGATCATAAGACACTTCAAATAACATTTGTTGGCGTCAATTTATTTTTCAAGGTAAATTATATAGCCAACAGTTCGGGCAAGACGATACAGATGTCTAACTGGCCAATGTTAGAGAAGGAAAAATGCTAAAATTAGTGTATTCATATTCCTTTTGTGGGAAACATTATGAAGGAATGAGAAAATAATGCCTTTGATTGAGTGCTGTTGGAACTTGCTAAGCTAAAGATGATGGTTTAAAAAGAAGACTAATTTACGACTTTAGCATTAATAATTCTGTTTCAACCACAGAAAGAAGAGTGCTGATAATGAATATGAACTGTTTAGAAATTCATGACAATTGAATTTATTAAGAGGAGAAACAAAAGAAAATATGCATTTATAATAATTGTTATTCAAATCAATCTTGGTATTAGGAATTAAAAAATATCTTATTCATTTAATTCACAATATTTTTTTCTTTCTCATATTCGGATTATAGAGATATAATTGAAATCGCAACATTGTTGGAATGGAATTCAATATTTTATCTTCATGTTTCGACTTTCTTTGAGTAAAAAAAACATATTCATGGCATTATATCTGCTTACCAGTATCAGCGGTGATTCAGAAACGTGTTGCACTAGACTGTTGAAATTCGTTGCCGTCTTTACACTAAATTTATGAATGTCTATCAAATTTTGAATTAAATTCATTCAAAAAATGTCTTTTTGTCCACCTGTTATTATATAAACGTGATAACTATGAAATGAAAGGAGCAAGACTGATAAAATTTGGTAAATAGATTTTACATCTAAATTATATCTATATATCAAATTTTGTACAAAACCCTATTATGGGGTTGATTGTCTGGTAATTTTTGTTTTCATAAGAATACAATAATTCAAAAATACAGTGCTTAAATATGTGATATTTGGTACATGATTTTGTGTATACTCTAATTCTGTGTTAAAGTTTCGTATCAATCGATTTTAAATAATGCTTCTTAGACAAAAATTAGATTTTCAGATGCCTGTGATTAAAATTGCAAAGGGACAGATGATAGGCTAAGTATAATTTTTCAATTGAATGAATATTTCTTAACTATGCAAAACATCCGAGGTTTTATCAAAGGGGTTTTCTGATATCAGAGGAAAAAAACTTTTATTAGAAAGCAGCGGGTTTTGGGTAGACTAATTAGGTTATCATTATTATTATTTATTTACTAAGCTAAGATAAGCACGTTTTACTATTCTTCATTTCTTAATTCATCCTAATTTATAGTTGAAATACAGTTTCTTTTTTACTTGTAGTTGATTTACAAAGCCCTTAGCGTGTTGAGAATCCATAAATTTGCGTAGATTTGAATGAAAAATCAAAGAAGAAAATCGCATCTTCAATCTGGAGAGCAACAACAGACCTCTGACAAGCCTCCCAACTTTTTCCCATTCTCATTTCCCAAGGATAAGTCATGAATAGTTCTTTTTCTCATATTTTTTAAGGAAAACTAACATAACTTCAATGTACCTTCATTAGGAAATAATGTATTATAATTTCCATATCTTTCATTTTGCGGTTTCTAGGAATTGATAAGGAACTGCGAATCTCTGTTTGGCGTTCCAAAAATTTCCAGGTGCTTATTTCCTAAGAATGGGGAAATGGTTTCTAAGAATGATGACTTTCATGAATGCTCGTCCTTTTTTCCAAAGATTTCTAGGAAATATAACCAAATATGTATTAACGATACGTCACTTTTGTACTTTTAGATCCTCTACAAATTCATTTTGTCTAACCATAGCTGATATTTCTTCTTCAACAATAAACAATATATTTGATAGGCACGTTATAGTAAATGAGATAAAAGAACTCATTTTCAACATCACCTTATCCTTCCCCTAAAATTTAAAGCTATGTAATTGGTTTTCATATATAAAATTTCTGTAAGAATTAGCGTAATAAGATAATTTAATTTAAAACAGAAATGGATGAATTTATTTGATTATTTATTTTTGTTAAATGTGCATCATATATATGTTGTAAAAGTAGATAAAATATAATTAAAAATAAAATTTCACCTACACAGTGCCAAAAATAAATTTTCATATATATATATTTACTTTTGATATAGGACGAAGATATAAACTTCCTTTATTAAAATGATTTTTAATGGAATTTTATAAATACTTTTTAACCAGATACTATATCATGGATTTAATCAGATATTTTTTTGTTCTTAAAGTAATTTAAATTTTGTATCGATGGAATCATTTATTTATAGTCTTGGAAGTTTAAGAAAAAATATTCTTTTCTTCATAGATATATGAAATGAATTTATTTTAGTATATGAGATCTTGGATAATTGATTCATTATATAAATTATCCTAAATACCATATAGAAAATTATTCCATTTTAGATCTAGGATACAGCATAATAATGAGATTTCCATTTAAAATCTATTTTTGATATAAGAATAAAAATCCAATTTTCACGGATATATTTTTTATTTAATAAATAAATGAACACAAAAATTGTTTCTATTAAGTTCAGTCTTCTTTATTCAGAAAAGAAGCGATGTAAAAGAATAACTATTCAATATAAATGATTTAACATGGCTGTAAAGAGCAAATTAAATTCGATACGTTGAATGAAACAAAAATAATAAGGGTGCAGCTCGTATAATATTACAAAACGGTGTTTGAAATATCCTTTGAAATAACGGAAATAATTGAATTTTGGGATGCACTGGTGTCGTTATGCATGAAGTAATTTGTTAATTATTGCATTTGCTCATGTGGTTTGCTTTATGTTAGCAAATTGGAACAGGTTTATTTCTTTCAATAAATTTGATAAATATACTGAATTTGTTTAATCATTTTTCAAAATCTTTCCACCTCTCTGGGTTATCGTGTAAAATTACTTTCTAAATTGTTTTATTAATCATTGTTATTACTTATCACATAAAATCAAATAATCTGTACTTCATAGTAATTTTAGAATATTTTTTTATCAATGTGAAAATTTAAGGCCCATTAGTGGGACTTTTATAAGTTTTTAATTTAATTGTATTTGAAAAGAGAAAGAAAATTTTAATTATGTTAACACTTATGCCAAAATTATACGATATATTTCTCTAAAAACTTTATAATAATATAATATTAAGATAAATTAATTCCAGGGAGTTTATTGAAATAAAGTAGTTTCGTGATATTTAAAATCATTTTCTAAACTGTGGACTCCTTATATGTACATAACATGAAAATACATCGTTTATTTTATATTTTATTACATTATTCTCAAAATTACATTGCGTTTGTTTATATTACTTATGAAAATTTAAATGTCAAACTAATTTCCTAGGTTTTTAAAATATGGGTTATGATATATAATAATGCCAAGTCATGATGATATATATTATGACCTAGTTTTCAAATTAAATGCTATTTAAATATCATCTTTAAGCATTTAAACTTTTTTTCCTTTCACTGAAATGTATTTGTAGTATGGTCATTAAATCTCGCTTCCCAAAAGTATCGAGATGCCCTAACGCCAATAAGTGCCCTTACTTGAATGCAGAAAGCATACATAAGCTGAAACCATAATATCAGACAAGAAGCTTTCACCATGGCGTCCGTTTTAATTTTCTTTACCTCTTGCTTGTAAATATATCCAGAACGTTAAGGTAATACGAAGAAGCCTCTACTTAGTGTTTGTATCTCAGGGTCTTTCGGCAGGGGTAGAAAAGTTTGTAAAGTGCATTAATTGTTTGATTTAATTTTCAGATGGAGAAGGTTTCGTCTATTCGCTATATAATATGTCCATGTCTATACAACAGGAAAATAAATAAATAGTATTCAGAAATACGGAAAATGGTGATTCAGTTTCAGGCATTTAAACCTCTGTAAATATGTTTTAATCTTTGTCATAATAAAAGGACGCATGAGTTAAAGTAACAGAATGATTACGTTATATATTTACGTGATATGATTTTTCAATCAATGGGAAAAGTTCCTGCTTTATGTTTCATGTTTATCAAAGGTAAAAATTCCTCATATAAAGTGTAAAACGTGTAATCTTTTTTATTTTTATTTTTTCAAATAGTAATTTTAATAATGCCAAAACAAAAATTATTTAAAATTATTTATTGAACATGAGCCTAACATAAACATAAAACACCGAAGAATAATTTTATGAAGTGTCACGACACTAACTCATTTCATTTAAGTTATCTTTTGAAAATTTGCATTGCATAAATCTGCAAGATTGAAATTTTAACTTTTTTAATGCTATAAAATGTATAAAAGACAAAGTCAATTTTCAATACGTTTAAACAATGTAATACAAAGTGAAAGAAAAATAAATCTTTTCTATGCAATTTTAAACATTTAATAAAAAGAAAAATCGAGAATGGAGAATATAAGAATAAGACAAGAAAAAAAATGTGTTAAAAATAAAATTATCCTATGGAAAATTCAAAGTAAACATTCAACTTGAAAGAATCTACTTAAGAAGTCATTGACGTAAACAGAAGTTTCAATCCCTAATCTTGCAAAAGGAATCTACATTTTTATTATTTTCATTATTCTAGGATAGAATTGAAAAGTCTACGTGTCGAAGATTTCATACTTATATCTCAGATCATCTCCGAAACTTCATACGTCGATTCAAACTTTTTTTACCCAACTTCTCCAGCTAGATTTTCCAGATTTTTTCTCCAGTTATTAGACTACAGAAGATCAATCTGAAAGACCATTGACCTGAATCTGTTACACATAGAGAACTGAAAATTTACAGTCCGGGAAAATAGTATTTTTCATTTAAACTTCAGCCAATTCTTGAAACTTTGCCAACTCTAAAAAAGTCATTCCTAACACTGCCCCTTCCATTCGCCTGGTCTTCTCCTTCACTTTATTTCATTTTTTTCTTTAACTTTTTCGTACTTTTCGTACCATCTGCTCAGGAGAAAGTTATAAAAAGTAATAAATAACACATAAAAAATTCGTACAGCGGAGACCACAGGCTATGCCGTTACTTAGCGATAAGAAATTGTTGTTTGGCGAAAAACGAAAAATAATTTCACCGTTTACCGTTAACGTGTATTGGGAAGTATTTGGTGAATCTGCGCCAAACTCAACGGGCTGTTTCTTTCCGCTCTAAATGGTTGCAAAAAGAACAATGAGATGAATCCTCTGAGTAAAGAAAGTGAACGACTTTACTTTCCATTTTTAGACCAAGTTTGTGCTCACTCTTTTTTCAGGATGAGCTTGCTATAATGCGGGTCGAATCAAATTTAGTTGAAATTTCAGAAGCTTCAAGGAGAGTTGAAATAGTTTTCAACTAAGTGGGGTACTAAAATATAAATAGCCTCTTTCTTTCTTTTAGTAATAAATATTTACATTTTTTGTGGTTCAATAAATTTGCACAAATTAGCATGCGTTTTATGAGAATATGGAATGAATGAATTGTTATTATAAAATTATGTTCAAAATTTAGATATTAGGTATCTAAATTTAGTATTAGATGTAACTTATCTGGGTTCAAAATTTAGATTAGTTAAGATAAATTCAGTTTTTATAAATTGAACACTATAGAAACATACGCTTTTTGCATATTTGAATCAAAAATTTAGAATTTTCAGATACTTAAAAAGAGATGAAATCAGCAATTGCGATCAACTAAGGGTTTTTTGATGCATAGTTAAAATATAAACTAAATATGAAATATTATTATAAATAAATAAAAAATTATGGAAGCAAATAAATGGTCTAACACAATAATTCCCTTTTCTGAAATGTCGGGAAACACAAACACCAATTTTGTAATCCATTTTTAAAAAAAATACTTTAATGAAGTATTAAGTGTTAAAAAATTTCAAATAATTAGAATGAAGGAAACAAACTTTTGCATATTTTGTAATAAATGAGTAAAAATAATTCGTAATATATCAGGAGCATGAAAAATTATTCAGCAAATTCGTCGAACGATAATCGATATTGAATATAGGATAATTATTGACACAGCGTCCTGAATTTGTCATAAAAAATGTCCATTTATTCATAACAAAACAATTTAAAAAGATTAAATGAAAACTGACCAATTAGCAACAACTATAAAATTATATTGCATTAATTGAAGTAATAAACAAGGTCATCACAGACAGTTCATGAATCAGATCAAATTATTAATGATGACGAATCTATCTGAATATATTTTTCCTTTAAATTTTTCTGGAGGGAAAGTATTTCAAAGGTTTTGTAAATGAATTCTTGCCAAAATTTATTGTTAACTTAAATATACGTTTAAAGACATTTTGCAAACGTATGGAGAGAGTAATTTTTAACGCAGAGTAAAAATTATATCTAACATATTTAATTTTAAAATTTAAGATTATAGGATACGTATTGTTTATTATAATTTTAATTAAACCAGCTTAACGAGAAAAAATGACTAAAAAATTTGTATTTTTTCCTTTAAAAATCAATTTTTTACCAGGAAAAAAAGAAATATTTACATATAAGAGTAGTGAATAGGTTGTAATGATGTAATATTAAATAAAATTTGATTATAAACAATGGCGGGAACAAAATCCCAACACCAAGAAATAATTTAGATAAACAAAATTTAGTAGGTATGTTTATATACCTTAAAGATAAGATCGTTTCAAAATTGCTCTTTCGCTCATAGGCTCATGAGCTTATTTATCTTTGAAATTTGACATATTGAGTTGATGTTAGCCAAGAATTTCTTTAAGAATACCATGAAACCATCGTCAACATCTTACCGAATTTGAACGTTGTCATGTATAGGTGGACATATAGGTTTAGTTTAGTTTAGTTATATTAACGTCCCGTTTAAAGCAACACGAGGGCTATTTTGGGACGGGCTTCGTAATTTTGAACCACGGTCAGATGACGAGGACGGCACCTGAACTGGCACCCCCTTCTCCACACCACGCCCCACCAGTGGGAGGACATTTGGCCTGACAGATTTAACGTGCAACAAACCCCCTCACACGACGGATCTTCGGTGGAAACCAGTCTCGAACCTGAAACCCTCCGGTTCCGAAGCCGAGACCTTACCATCGGGCCACCGCGGCCCTATTGTGGACATATAGGAAAACGAGAAAGTGGATTTTCATTTTCGATATTGCAGAAATATTTGACCCGAATCTTTCAATTGTGCATGATTGTTGGGAACTGTAGTCAAAGGTGGTACTGCATCAAGAAGACTGGGTTCCGGGTGACCACATGGCTCTACTGAGAGGGAAGACTTTGGTATTCGGTGTACGGCGATGTTGCATCGTACTGATTCTCCGTTAGAAATTCGAACTGCCCTTGGTACCACAGTGACACAACGAATTGTTAGAAATCGGTTTCTTCAAAGACAGCTCTGAGCCATGCGCCCTGGAGCATGCATCCCACCGACTCCAAGCCATTGCCATTTGCAAATCCAATGGTGTTAAGCCCGAGATCATTGGAGGAAGGAGTGAGGATCTGTTGGCTTTTCTGATGAGAGAAAGTTATTCCAGTCGTGGTCGTGTGTTAGTCAGAAAGAGATCAGTGAAAGTCCAGAAACCAAATAGTCTACATCTAGCCTCACTGGACACCTAGTGGTGTGATCTGGAGAGCAATTTCCTATGTCAACGGTATTCCCTCTTACGTGCTTATGTAGTTAACTGAGCGAGCAACTGACTGCAAATTTGTACGCCAGTCTAATAATTCAAACTGTAGTGATGCCATTCCTGAACAGCATCCAATGGGGAACTTTTCTACATTATAACGCTCGTCTTCTGTTGAATCACTATGTGCTCTACAGAGTGTCGACGTGTTAACTTGGCATGCAAGATCATTAGACCTGTCTCTAATTGAGCACGTGTGGGATATCATTGCATGGCAATTCCAGCATTATCCATAGCTACCACTGATAGTCGCAGTATTCACAGAACAACTGCAGCATGTATGGAATTCCATACCACAAAGGGACTTTTGGCTCTTATATGACACAATGTGTGTTTAAAATTCTGGAGGTTAAACCGGTTATTAATGTAACAACATTTCACATTTGGAATGTATTTTCTTGAATTTAAAATAAACTGTGATCTTGAAAATTTAATCAATTAAACATGTTAACTAGACTAACGCATCATAACAATTTCATTACTTCATTATAAATTTTTCTTGACGTTGAAATTTTATTTTCAGCCAGTGTATTTTAGATATGCACCTTATTTTACAATCAAAATACTGAATATATGTTATCTATACTTAAAATAAAGCTCAATGTGTGTGTGTGTGAGTGTTGGCGCTCTACAGGCAAGGCCGTTGGACCTATAGCTACCAAATTTGGCACATGTATACCTTGGAGGTTGGGAATGTGCACTTCAGTGCTCTTTTTTCGAATTTTTAATTAGAATTTGAATTAATTAAAAATTAAGCGAAATTTAATCCTTTTTCTGCTGCCAAAAATATTATTGCACGAAGCTGATTTTTACATCAAGTTAAAGATTTAAAAAAATTAGCTTTCTAACGGTTCCAGAATTTTAAAATTTAACTTAAATTTCTATTTTTAACGAATTTTTAAAGAAATTTTTTAAACATATTTTTCGATAATATATTTCAGACAAAACAATAACATTTTAAAACAAACGATAAATGATGAACGAGCAAAGGGGAAAAAATAGCTTTTATTAAACTGTTGCCATCATACTGACAGAAGTTCAAAATAAAAAAATAAATTAACTATGACTGCAAATTAAATCGAAAAAAAAATGTAACTTTCAATACGTGATTGGATGAAATTAAATAAATATTAATTGTTATGCTTTCTAAAAAATATTTACAAGACAAAGGTTTCTATGATCATTTGCAATATCTATATAATTAATTTAGTAAATCGGCATTTTGTTTATGATAAACATGTTTAAACTTATACAGGATACGTATTTAAGTTCGTGCCAAATGGCTAATTTGTAAATCATTAGTAATTGTCGTGTATACTGTTATTTGCTGTAAACTTGGTCTAAATAATTACAATTATAATAATAATAGCAATTACATTTTATGTAACTTGAAACAAAAAATGCATTGATGAATAACTGTTAGATTTTTTCATACTTTGCTCAGTGAGTTATATTTAAAAAAATATTTTTACTAATATTTTAAGCAAAGTTGTTATATCAATCATCTTCTAAGCAATCATTAAAATTGACTGATTTATATAAAATGGAATATTATTATCAAAAAGTGCTCTTTTAGATCTTTTCGTTTACAATCATAAAAAATATACAATTTCAGGCCAATCAATATCCAGAATTACTCCAATGCTGATAATCAAATGAATATGTGTCTGCGTATATGAATGAATGTGTGTATGCATGAATGCTCTACACACCAGACCATCTGATAAAGAGATACATCACTTGGTATATATATATTTACTTTGGGGGATGAAAAAACAGACCTAGAAGGATTTTTTAAAACTTTAATTAAAATTACAATAACATTCGAAATTTTTCTACGGTAACTTCCAAAAATATTACAATATAAAACTGTTTTTTAATCCTTTTTAAATGACTTTTTTTTCATTGATATCAATGTTTAAAGCTATAAATTCAGTTTCTATTTTTAATAATTTTTTTTAAAAAATACAATCATTTTTCCAACAATTAATTTCTTACAAAATGAAAGATTTTAACCTGCAAGAGCACGTTATGAATGTGCCAGTGATTGCTGTCATTTTGACAAAAACTGAAACTGAATAATTAAATTAACTCTTACCGCAAATTAAACCGAGAAAAGTGTGATGTTACGCTCGTGTTTAAAAAGAAACGTACTGTTATGGAAAAAATATAAAATGTGATATTTTCCACATGATTTCTTGACAGCTTATTGTGAGTCAGACAGTTATATATTGCAATGAACAAATAATCGTAAGGCTTCTATAATGATATGAGTTACGTGACTTTCGAAGTTTAAGTATATCTGGCAGAGAAATTATAAAGAGTGCAAGGCGCACAAGTATCTAATTGAAAATTTTAGAACGCATTACTCTTGGCGAACCAACAGGTCGCCAAAGGCGGCTAGTCAGAGATAAATGTAAAAAAAAATCGCAGTTAACTCCAAATGAAATTTAATCGAGTTTCCTACTTTAATACTCCATCTTAAAGATACGTGTGGGTTAGTTTGAGATAGAAATTTAAGTTTTGAGCAATGATCAAATAACGAGGACTAATCTAACTTCACAAGATTAATCTCTACAACAGAAGATTCATTTCACGTTGACAAGATTCATATTTATTCTAAATCTTCAAAAAAATCGGGTCTTACATCCATGAAGATCTACTCCCAACTGCACGATTAAATCAGGGCGGTCCATTAACAAACAAATACCATCTGAACAGTCAATAAAAGATTTATGTCAAGGAAATGAAGTCATTTGTACAAAACTAAGGCAATTAATGTTTATGAAAATTGAGTCAGACTACATGATACTCTTTATGCATTTCTTAACATACGAAATATCTAACAAATATGCTTACGTTTGTATAATAACGAGTGTGGTATTAAGCAAGATATACATAATAAAATTCAAATAAGATTCAAATTTTAAAATAATTTTTTATGTATTCGAATGAGAAGCATTCATCTTGCTGAAGTGTATTTACTCGTACAGAAAATATTTAATTTGTAGATTTTTTTAGTTATAGAAAATGTCTCTATAGCAAGAATGGCAGAAAAATAATAACAATATATAGTATCAAAACATATAAATATTGTTTCAAAACATCTTATATTACCACACATTTAAAAAATAAAGAATAAAAATTATATTAGATACTTTAATACCTATAATCTATCCATATGTAAATCTATATTAATATTTATTAGACTTAAATTGTGCTTCCCAGACAGACATGTGCATAAAGATACATACTTTTTTATTCAACATACAACATTTTATACATCAATAATCGTAAAGTTATGTTATGTATGTATAAATCACTATAGTTACTTTACAACACTTACCCAACAATATTTGATTTACCCAATAATTATAGTATTTATTAAGATAAATAATTTATCACTGCGTCAGAAGTGAAATCCATTAAACGTTTTCTTACTGAAACATATTATAAGAATGGAAAAAAAAAACGAATATGACAAAATTGTTTACGCTATCCTTTCATAGCTCTTGAGATGATGGCAAGGAATCATTGAACGGAATTGCTGCGTTGTGGCTGCTTTATATTAAATTGCATTTCGTCATAGATTGTTAACATTTTTGAGGTAGGAAATGTATCTATCAAAAACTAGATGCTGGCTCTTAAAGTAATTAGGTTATCAAATTTTCGTTTTCTCCAACAAGAACTAAAAAAATAGTAGAATCAGGATTGAAGATTTAAAAATAAAAATTCATGATAGAACATTGAATATAAACTTAATATTATATATAATATTTGGTATAATTATTAAATATTTGCTTAAAATATTTGGTAGTGAATAAAGTGGGTTTTGTTAAAAATAGTAGTTATACATGAATTGATAATATACACTTACAGTAAGAATGCATAAAGCATTAGATTCCTTCCTAAATATTTTAATATTATGTAATTAATTTAGATTTGTTTGAATTCTTTGAAATAAATTATAACCACAAATATCAGGCTGATAAAAACACTTGGCTTTCCCTAAACAAATTAGAAAAAAATAAAGAACATTCTGAACTTCTAATTTGAAGCATTTTATAATGATAAAATTATAGTATAATTAACTTATTTATATAATCTTTTTCTTAATTATAGAAATAACAGCGTGCGGGCATAAAATATTTAAGTACTTGCATTTATGTAAATATGTTGCTAAACTTATTATTTCATAACTATTAAAATCTTTGAAAGAGTATTAAAATTAAGCAAAATATTCAAAGTAAAAAAATAAATCATTTAATATACTTAATTACTATTTGAACAAATAAATCAATTTTCTGGAAGATAAATTGGTGTCAGAAAAGCTCATTACATTTATTCGTACAGTTTTCACTCCCTTAAATGGATTTTCAGATAATCAGCCAGTTTATGAACATTTTCATACTAAACATTACATCATTTTAAAATTCATTGTACTTTAATAATGAAATTTTATGCTTTCTAAAATGTTCTGAAGCGATAAGATTGATTATCATTTTTTATTCTACCTATTAGAATAGATAAATTAAAGGAAAATGAAATAGAATTCTCCATAGCTTAGAGAAAAAATATTACTACAGCTATACAAGAAAAGGAACATCGGGCTAAAATAAAACTACACTATTTTAACAAGTTACCTAATATATGACAAATTATTTAATAGGAATGAAACACTAGTCTATCAAAAAATTTCTTCATTAAATATCTATCCAGAATATTAAAAATTTAATTCAAATAACTGGTAAAGGCCTCACACATTCATATTTAAACGATATTCTTTGCGCTACTTTTTCCGCCAATTTGTGACAAATATTACCATTTCAAGTAACAAGCAAAATTTTGGTGAATCTTTGTTGCCATTCCGTTTCAATGAAATCAAATTATGTTTAATCATATTCCTATAAAAATTCATGTCATATTTCTTACTAGCCGCCTTTGGCGACCAGCTGGTTCGCCATGAGTAATGCGTTCTAAAAATTTCAATTGAATCACATATTCATTAGCCTTGAAGTAATGCCGGGTATTGATTGGCCAGAAATTAAAAATGTTTTTTTTTCCGTGGTATTGCCAAAATATTAAATATGTTTTTTTTTAAAAAAGCGAAAAAGAAAAAAAAATATTGAATAAATGATTTAGATGTTGCAAACGATTATAGAAAACTTGGCTTTGCATTTATTTTTTTTAAAACTATCACATTTTATAATGGAAAAAAATTATGGAATTAATGATGCAGATATTGCAAACGATTATATAATATGCCATAGTCGGGAGTTTAATGCATATCCTGTCTAAATTCAATCAGGTTTACCATAAATAAAGAAGATTTGTTGAATAAAGGATTTAGATATTGCAAAAGATTACAAAAACCTCTGCTTTGCATTTATTTTTGTAGAAAATATCACATTTTATGTTTCTTTTATTTTATCCAGTCACGTGCTAAAAGTATCATTTCTTTAGACTTGATTTACGATGAAAGTTTTGTTTTTATTTGAACTTCCGTCATTATTTTCTTTTATTTTATCCAGTCACGTGCTCAAAAAAAAAATGGTTAAAATATTTCTTTAAAAATTCGTTAAAAATAGAAGCTTAAGTTATACATTAAAACACTGATACCATTAGAAAGCTAATTTTTTAATCTTTAAATTGATGTTAAAATCATGTTTGTGCGATAATATTTTCGGAAGTTATAGCGGAAAAACGTCGAAATTTCGCTTAAATTTTAATTAATTCAAATTCTAATTAAAAATTTGAAAAAAGGGCTCCGAGGTGCACATTCCCAACCTCCAAGGTACACATGTACCAAATTTGGTAGCTGTAGGTCCAACGGTCTGGCCTGTAGAGCGCCAACACACACACACACACACATATTGATCTTTATTATAAGTATAGATGATATGATGCTTTACTTGCATGGTATACTTGCTATCGTTAAACTTCTTTTATAATCATTAAAATAATTTTACGCATCATGCTACCTCTGTCCTTCCATATGTAATAACTCAGAGTTAATGCATTGATCTGTAAAATCAATGCATTAACTCTGTAAAAGTGGCATGTATTGTGAAATAATAATGTGCTAAATCTGCAAGAAATGACATGTATTCAGTAAAATACACTTCATGTGAAATAACATTTATGTGAGCGTTTTAACTGCTTCTACATAATATTTTTTGTGGAAGATGTGGAATTTTAAAAGCTGCTTTTACTATAAATAATATTAATGAAAAAAACATGCTAGAGAAAGGGTCGACGAATTCAGTTTAACAATTATGGCTAATATAATCATGACGTTGGATATTAATCATCTTTACCCATGTAGCAGAGTAGATGAGCAGTGCGTATTAATCGTCATTATGCCTAAAGTAGTGTAGCATGTCATATAATACTAACCGTCGTCAATTCCTTTATAGCTAAAATAAGCTAATAATTTATAGCTAATAACAGAGACTGGCTCTTCATTTTTTCCTGAGCAGATTGTCAGATTCCGTTCGATATCTATATGAGTTACTTTGCTACTCAGGTGGAATTTTTTTCTTTATTGCTTCTTTCTGCAATAAAATAAATTGAGTGCCAGATAAAAGAAGAAGGAAAAGTAAATCGAATCATTGTATCATAGTAATATTTTATATACATTTATCTATCTCCCGTTCGTCTGAATTAAATACGTGAGTAAAGGCACTATGTTTGTAAAGATTTTTACATTAGTGTAAGAATACCAGTTTCAACAGAAAATCATGTGGCTAAAAATAAAAGCGAAAATTCTTTTTTTGGATCAAATGTCTAAAGAAAGTTATATCAGGTTTTAAATGAAAAGGGAAACAATGGGAAAAAATATCTTATTAAGACATTAGATGAATTAAACACCTTATTTAAATCCATTAGACAATATATAATAATGTTGGAAATTGTGTAAAAATAATATTTTAAAATAACTATTAATAAAAATAGGGATGGAATTAAAAAAAATTGCGAAAGGCAATTTTTTTTTTCCTTTTTGAATTTTAAATTGGTATATAAAAGTTACAATTCTGATTAAAAACATTTCCTGAGATTTTAAATTTAAAAAATTACAATTTTGATTAAAATTTAAATAATTAAAAGTCCATCTATAAATTGGAAAAATACTACCTTATCATACAGTTTAGAAGAAGTAATTGCTTGTCACATTTTAGAGCTCTATGCAAAATATTATGAAATGCAGCGGCTTGTATTCTTGCCTTAAATATCAAGTTGACTTTTCTTTTCAATTTTCGAATCGCAGAATCTAAAGAATATATTCCAAACTAAAAGTATCACCATGTGAAATAAAGTATTAAGTATTGAAGTATTATTGCATTAATTTTTTCCTATTTTGAAAGAAGTGAGGTCAGTTTGAAATTATGTATTACTTTCAACCATATAATAAAGTTTAAATAGAATCGGTCGATCTGCAGCTTAGAATTAACATCAAGGGAAAACATTTTTTCAATAAAGAGTTAAAGCTTGGAAAAAATGCGTTATCAGAAATTTTGCGTCAATTTTTGCAGTTTATTGTCTTTTATAATCCTAAAAGGCTAAAATGCATCAATAGTTATGATAATACATTTGTAAAAATGGAAAAACTTAATTATCCTGAGATGTTTAGGTCCCCACTTAATATCAAATTTCCATAATTACTGTTCAGCATCGATGCTTCTAAAGTTATTGCTAAAATTGGTCAGAATATTTTTCAATGTATAAGTCCATAACAATATTTTTTCAATGAATAAATGAGTAAATATATTTACAATTGCATCAGATATTAAAATAAATGAAAATCCCTCAGTGTGATACATGAAAATATAACTAAATATAACTTTACAAGATGATACCCGACATGTTGCTGCCGCAGAAGAAATAATTTTGGAAATATCGTTTTGAAATTTAATTTAATTGTCTTGTTTAATTAGGATTGATTGAAAGAATAATATTTATATTTGTATCGGTAATGAATATATTTATTGAAATGGGAGGATATATAAAGAAAAACTCTGAATAATGTTTATTTTCTTTTACTTTAATATTCAAGAGCTTTAGGGTAGGCATTATTTTTTTTTCGTCTTCAGCAGAAACAAATAAATTTCTTGACTGTCCGACTCATCAGCATCCAGTATAGAACTGGATGAAGTCGGATGGCTGGTACTGCAACGCATAAGAGACATGCAGACAGACATTCATTTTTATTTATATTGATTACATAATTTTGCTATGACTATAACCATATCGTAAGTGCAAGTAATAAATATTCAAAGTTTCATCTCAATCGGTCGAGTGGTATGACATCACATGAGAGACATACAGACAAACATCCATTTTTATTTATATAAATAATAACATCGGAAGGCTTATATTTCTTTGCTATGAATTGTTATTTACTTTTGCGTCAACAAGAGTGCATGTCTTATAACTTTTAAAATAAAACTAGTCTATTATATTTATAGTAATGCATATGCTCTGAAAAAAGTAGCTAAATTCTTGTAATTTATATTATGAAGTGATTTATATATTATGAATTGATTTACTATCTTTAGTGAAAATATTCAATGCCAATATTTATTTGATTTTAAAATTAACAGTAATAAATAGAAACGTCTTTTAAAATTATTGAGCTATTTGAGTTAAAAATTCATTGTAAAAATAAGCAGTTATTCATCAGAAAATAAGAAAGAACAAACTTTTCCAAGAGAAAATTTACATTTAATACTAAACTTACTTACCATTTTCAGATTTAAAGAAAGACACTCTAAGAATTTTAAATAAAAAATTATGAGTTTTATTATGAACAATTCAGATTTATATGTATTAATTATGTACTGTTAAATAATTTACTAATAATCAAAGATATCTTTGTAAGCAAATATACATTTTCACATTTTCAAAGTCTTTCACAAAAAGAATATTGAGTTTCACGAACCCTCTGAAGAATAAAATGTCATATTATGTCTTTTTTTATTCATTCATTTATTCCAAATAAGCAAACTTTTGAGACTAACTCCATTTACAAAATCCATTAGTCAAAAACGCACAAGGAACACACGTCACAAAGTAAATTAAAACACACATAAGAAAAGGAACAACAAAAAATAAAGAATTACAAAATGCTAAACCCTATATAAGTACAAATGCAAAAAAATAACAAAGTACATAAATCTTTCTTATTACGGATTTAAATAAAGTGTTTTTGATTAATTTGTAACATCCGGAATTATAAAATGCCATGATTTTCTTTTATATGCGGAGATGTTAGAAAATAATGTTAAATGGTATCAAATTTTCAAGATACTTTTTATTCAATAAGCTGACCAATCTTGATTTGATTATTTTGCTAATCAGCTTTCCAGGAATAGTAACCAGTTGCGATTGTAACTCTTCTAGAAAATTTTATATAAATTACTAATAAATATTTAATTTTATATTTATTAGATTTATTGTTATATTTAATTCCTTGTGTAGATTTAAAACGGCTGTAATTATTTCTATATAAAGGCAATAACTATGAATGTTAAAAAAAGTTTTAAAATAGCTTGAGAGACTATCATAAAATTAAATTTACATCTTAAATTTTAAAATAAATAAACGATATACTGTAAGAAAAGCACAATGAGGTGTCCATATTCTATGAAATTATAAAGGAATAATGTAACATATATCTTTGAAATGCAGACCATTCAGCTGAACAGTCATTTTCAAATCTATGTTTAATCCAAACATTGTTGGGACTTGCTTCCGAATTGTATAAATTAAGAATCAAATAGTACATTCCTTGTCAATTTTTGATGAACAGTGATACTTCTCAATAGATTGCAAGCTCTTTCATTTGTGTATGCTTATCCACAAATCAAATGGAAATGGGTATATATGCAGAAAATCTTATCACTATTAATCCAATTGATAATAATTTGAAAAAAAATAGCGCAACAGGTAAACATGCTACTTGTGTCGAAGAATAAGAAATGAAGAAATAAAGCATTTTTTCAAAGTGGAGTTGACGTGTAAAGAGGAAGCGAATTTTTCTTTCTTATTCTCTACATCTATTAAATTATATGCTATTCAAACATACGGTTTCGCTTAAAGTTATAAATTTATTTCCATGAAATAATACAAACTTACTACATTTATTAACAAACTCCTTTCCCATATAATCGTTCAATTTAGTTTATGAAGACATTAATTTCGAAGTTACCACTTATGTATTTTTTTTTGTTACCATGTCTGTATTCGCGTTTTTATGATTTGTGTAAACTTTTATTTTATTTTGAAATGCATGCAGGTTCTTTTCTTGAGATTTCTTTTTTTTGTAGCATAAAATATCATCCGTTCTTTTTTTTTTTTTTAGCTTCCGAAAAAATGTAGTTGTTTGAGACTGAAGCCTTTATGAAATTACAGCCTTTTAAAAGTTAAAACTAGAGTTTAACATACACCTGCTATTAAGTAAGAACTGTTAGTAAACACTGATGGGCCCTACAAAGAGATGAAGATTCTTTCAGATGGCGTCCTGACAGAAGGGTAGAGCGTCTTCCAATTGTCAGGGCGTTTTGGATTCGGTTCTCGGTTCGAGATTGAATTTTCTTCTGTGTTCCCTCTATGAAGTGCGTATATGCGATTTAATGTAAAAAGGGGTTGGGCAAGCGAATGTGCCGCACAACCCCTAAGTGGTTAAGTCGTTCTTTTGGACTTAGTTGGAGTGATTTAAAAAACAAGAGACGCTACCCTTAAAACGCTGACAGATAACTGTTGGTGGGTTTGTAAAGTGCCGTAAATCACGTCACTGAAAATTCTTCTGGTAAGAAATACAAAGTAAGGGCTCAGTATGGCTGCTTCTAAGACTAATATATAAAATTTCTTTTGGATCAAATTTTGGAAACGTTGGATTAAAGTGTGTAGGAAAAAAAATTCACATCTGTTTTGGTATTTAAATAAACCTGCAATTTCGAATAAAATATGTTCAACATCTGCTAAATGATTGCCATTAGTTATTGTCATTGGCAGTTAGTTCCACATGATGCATTTACCGACAGACACAATACCAAAAGTTCTGCATTTTCTGACATATATGAATGGAAATAAACTTAGGAAGAAGAAGAACGAAGATCTTTTTTTTTGGTTGCAAAATCCTTAAAAATGAAAAGATTTTGCAAGCCAAACAATTTTTTAATTTAATGTTTAGATATAGAGTTGGTTTAAGCTATACGCTTTAAAACACTGCATAAAATAATTTATTGTACATTGAATTGATTAAATTTGATTGAATAAATTCTTGAATTATCATCAATACCATCACAGATTTCGTTCAACGCATGAATAATGTTAAATATTTTATTATGAAAAATTGTATAAACGAAACATTAGGTGAGCGTTTGAACCATTTGTAAAAATATTGAAAATTTGTGAGGGAAAGAAAAAAGTTATAATTCCTTCTTCAGTTTTTTTTTTAACTATCCTTTTCATATGTAATATTTATAATAATTTCTTGTAACGTTAACTTCTGGAAAATAATTAAATGAGACATACATAGTTTATGAAAGTAAATAAAAAATTATTATAAGAATAACATTTGTGTTAATATTTCCAATATAAAAATTACTATCATAAAATTTTTTTTTATGGATACTTGTGTCATTGAAAGAAAATGTTGATGGAAAATAAATAAATGGCAATAATTTTGTTAGAAGTTATAGGACGTCTGTTGATTGCATATTTTTATATTTTAGTCTGTTGTATGATAAATGCTAAACATACATTTTTGTCATCAGCTATACACAACCGCAGATATATACAAGTTTAAACTATACAGAACGGAAAAATAATTTGATTTTCTCTTGAATCAAATACAAATAAATAATTTAATATTCCCCAAAAAATTTACTTTTTAAAAACCAAAATTGCCTTGTTTATAAAAACCAGAAATACTTAAATGAAACATTGAGTGTTTAAGATATATTTATGTACAACGACGATTGCTACCAATAAGTTTAGTAAGGTTCATAATTGAAGAAATTTTCATTAAAATGAAAACAAAAGTATTACCCTCTTATCCTGATCTTTTTTGTAATCATGTGTAATATATTTTTGTCAGTACTCTGCACATAATATTTTTTGTACTTAGAAGTTGATTCATGAATCCCTAAAAACTCTACTAGTACATATTATTCAATTGAAAATAGGTCTTTACTATGACTTAAATTCAGCTTCACTCATAGTAAAGAATTAGAACAGCTAAACAGCCCTTATAAAAATGGAGAAACAATCCAAGATTCAATTACAACCCTAAATACTTTCACTAAATTTTTCTTTCTTAAATTCCAACGTTTTCACTCAAGTTACCATTTTATTTGACCAATTATCATCTCTTAGAAAATTGAAGTAACATTTAAAGACGCTTAATTCTCTATAAATGATACTTTTATTTTTTGCATATTCAAAAGAAAAACGAATAAGCAAAATTAACTTTATGGCATTAAACGAAGTGCTATTATGTCATATGTTTGAGAGAAATATAATATATTTTCAATAAGTAATTAAAAAAAAACTTTTTATTAAAATTAATCAATGATGATTCACATTTTCAAGAGGAATCGGCATTTAAAAAGCTGTTAACTCATATATTTTTTTCCTTCTTAAATCGGAAAATGTATCGTACGGCATTCGATCTTTTGAAATAAATACATAACTTTAAATTTATTTTGTAACTTTTGTTACATATTTCTTCTGCTCCTATTTAAAATGAATAACACACAATGGTAAGAAAAGGTTTGCGTGTTGGAGAATTTTATGTTGGTGAAAGCATTACGAACGATTTAGAATTTATACAGTAATTTGGAGAAACAATGCTCCCTAATTAGTAAAGATAATTTGGCTTTAAGTGAATTAACTTAATTGTGATTTGTTACGAAAATTGCGTGATTTATAAGTTGAAGAGTAATTTGGAATATATATATATATATGTTTCTTTTTAGGAATTTACACATAATTTACTTCGATTTATCAATATTCACCACATTCCTTTTTTTTTCCTTTCTGAAAACATATTGAATTATTTAATTTGATTTTTTTTCATTTGCCTATTTTAAATTCTGAAACATATCATGGATAAATAAAACCATTTATTTAATACTCTATATATATTCTAATAATTTGAATATTAATTTATATCTTCCATCAATTTTAATTACTATTAGTCTTATAATCATACTTATATATTTTATCTTAAATTTCTTTTTCTAATTTTTTTTACGTATAACAGCCAAATGACACTCTTATATGAACTTTTTTAAATATAAATTTCTTCAAAATCTATTAGTTATCAATATCTGCGGACCCAGTTAAAAATGGGACAAAACATAAACAGTAAAGATTGAAAGCAAAAACACATATCAAAAATTCAGTTTAGTTATTGTGAACAAATGCTTGTAGAAATCAAATGATCGACAAAGCTCTGATGATTATGATAATTTTCAAACCTTTGGATTTATTTGTTTGTTTGATTTTTTTGCTGCCTTAAATCATCCTTCGGTAATTAGCGCGATTTATACAATTACCTGGGATATTATCTGTGAGTTAACTCATACGACATGCATGACGAAAAAAGCTTTTATAAACACTTTATACAGATGATTTATATATTTATGAATACCAAATTCGACTAACAGATACTTCTAAGAAAATAGAAACTCATAATAAAGATGAATTCGAAATTTGTAGATTTTAAATTAAAGTTAATATAATTTCAATGCTTCCTCGATCAATCAAATGACTTATTATTACATTTAAGTACAATTTTACATGGTTTTAAATTTTCAGATATTAGCCTTTTACTGGTTCTTTCATTTGCACATAAATTTTCCCTTATGTTTAGTAATATTTTGAAGACATTTTTGAGTATATTATGATAAATTATTTTCGTAATGGCTAAAGTTATGATAAGCTACGTTATGGCGATAGTAAATATATATTTTTTATGCTTGGTTTTCATGGCTATATAATTAAGAGAAAATCTAGTCATAAAACGAAGATTGATGTAAATATAACAGTCTTGACATTTTTCTTCAGAATCAAATTTCTTTACTTAAATTTAAGTAATTAGAAGACTAGATTGTTTATTTGCTTTAATTATTCATAGTTTCTTAGGATATAGGGGTATAGATTAGTATCACATCATTCGTCTCCGCATCAGGTAGTTCACGCTTCAAATGTGCTTGCCATCTGTCGTGTGAGCAATTTTTATTTAAAAGTGAAATTTGCAACGCAATTTGTGTTATTTGCTGTGTTATTTGCTTGTTTTAATTATTCACAGTTATGAGTTATTAGATATAACTCAGCGTCACAGCATTTATCTTCTAATCTACATCTGCAGATGAATGGGTATCCTATATCTCACAAATTCATTTTCCGCATCATTGAGTAGATGACTTATTGGTTGATTCACCAGCAATAAGAAGCTACAAGGATTGACTAATTTAATCATTAATAATATGAAGCTACATAGGCTTGCTAATTGAATTAATATTGGTAGGAATATGTTACAACTACAAATTTTAAAATTATCCAAATTGAAATCAACTTTTGTCATAAAATATTTCTGTAATACGGCGATATAATTATCTATTAACTTGCACTTTTCTACCATTATTTCTGTCTATTTTTTTCAGTGTTCGAAAGGATATTCACACGAAACTGAAAAGAAAAATGAAACATATGATTCATAAAATGAAGAAGTCACCAATATGTATCAAGAAACTAAGAAAACTGCCTTTGATTTTAAGGCAAACATTCCTTTTAAGCAAATTTTATGCAAATGTTCCTTTTTTATAAAGGGAGACTTGTTTAGTTATAATGTTACTTTTCTAAAGCAACACTCGGCTATTAAGAGAAGGAATTCGTAATTTTGTATTGCGGTCAGTTAACGACGCCGACACCTGAGCAGATACCAGTATTCTCCAAATAAACCCACATCAGTCACAGAATTTTTAGCCTGGACGGATTTAACGATCACTAGACCCGCTTATACTATGGTGTTTTGGTGGAATCGAGTCACGAAACCTTATCACCATGCTACCACGGCCCTTTATAAATTGAGGAATTAGGCTAATTTGGCAATAAGGGTCGTTTTTAGTTAGCTTCTAGAAGACAAAAAATTTAAAAACAAAACAATTTTCAGAAATAGTTGTTTAAATTAAGAGATTTTATAAAAGACAAAATACATACAAGACTAAAAATGAAATTTTCAGTGCATGCAGTCACTTTATGAAAGAACCCAGGTATATGCTAGCAACCAAACATCTTCCTAAGATAACACTTAAGATTAGAAGCAGCAATTACTTACTTTTATTCAATAAGAGATGTTCGAAACTTCCGAAGCTTATCACTTAATGTAAAGATTACAGCAATTAAGGCAATCAAACGAAACATACATCCTAGCAATTAGGATGAAATGGGAATGCTAAAGTATTTTTTATGATCTCTAGACATTAGATCGCTGAAAAATTTAATGTTTGATCATAAGAAATAAATACATTATAAAAAGTTTTTAAAGTCTATCAAAAATTTATTTGAACAGTCATCTAATATTAAGTACGTTATATAACTACAAAAGAGGTATTTTAAATATATAGCAAACAATGCAATGCACAATGAAGTTTAGGACGCCATATTATAATACAAATTTTGTTCTATTGTCCACACCAGTTTTTGAGTGTATTTAGGCACAACCAGAAATTTTTATTCAATTAATAATTTTTGATTGCATAAATAGGCAATTTTGTCTGAATAACAATATTTTATTTATTCTAATTCAGAAAGATTGTATTATTGACAACAGTTTAAATATAGTTAAATAATTATCTAAATTCTGTTCTATCTATTTTTTTATCAAAGCGAGGTTGATAATGATTAATGAAAATGAAAAAGGAAACTTTTTATGATAAAATATATAATACAAAATGCAACTAACTCATTAATAATGTCAGTTTTGTCTAACAAATAGCATGATGATCAAATAAAACATTTTATCTGATCATTTTCCTCATATAATTAAAAATTATTTCAATTATTTGATGATAAATGTACTTACATACACGTTTTAAATGCTTTATTTTCTCTTTCAATCGAGAATCTTGTATTCCAACTAATTAATGCGTGGAAAAGAAACAGTTACAATTTAAAAAAACATTTGAAATAATTTCCTTACTAAATAGTCTAATAACAAAAAAGGAGAAACAATTCTCAAAAGACTTTAAAATTACTTCTAAAATATATGAGGAATTTAGACATCAAACTATTTTTACGAAATATTAAATATTTCTATATTTCAGTTCAGCAAATGAGCTGTTCAAAAAATGTTTTTGTACAAGAAGTTAGATGGAAATCTATGAAGTCATTATTGAATTAAATATTCAATTCTCTTTTTTGAATCAAAATATAAGTTGAAAGAATGTGTTTCATAAATGCAGAAAAATAATGGCTTTTATTATAAATGAATGAAATCGTTATTTTAAAACAAATTTCAAAGACTATTGAATTATTTAGATGCAAGCTATTGAATTACCATTATTTCTTTTATTAATTAAATATATTTATATCTTCCAAAAGAAGAGTTTCTGGAATAATTTACATCTAATACAGTTCTTTAAATATTCGTAGTTCTTTCATTAAGTTATTTCGTTAATTTATTTGAATTATTCAAAATTCTTGAAAAATTGGATATATTCTTAACGTTATTATAAAATCCTTTCATGGATTATTTTCATAGAATATTGATTTGGCTTGCGAATTAATTTTCTGCATCCTTTCTAAGGTAATCTGAAACAATCGATTTAGGATTGATGAAAAATGCAGTAAATAAAATAAATCTATTATACCACTAAGTTTGTAAAATGAACGTAAGTTTGTAAATTATAAAATAGCATTATTATTTAGATTTTGTATAAATACTTACAATGCACTCATTTTTATCAAATTGTTCTAATGAAGGAATTTTATGACAGTTCATTTATAGGTATTAAAAAGTAACAGCCTAAAATAGGTAATGGATAACCAATAATTAATAATGTAATACATCACAGCATTCTCGGTACTAATTAATTAACTACTTATATTTTGAATGAATTATATAATTAATCATTTCTCGAAGCAATTATTAAATTAATAATGATTTCAATTAATTGAATTAGAATGTGAACTTTCATCAAAAGTGATTTAATGAATTCTTCTTTTTTTACTAAATCTGACATGTAGAGACCATTAGCAAAGTCTAGAATAATCAATAGAAACTATTTAATTGGGTAAAGTTAAACATGATTCAAATTAATAAAAACACTAATTTTAAATATTTTAATTATTTTCTTGTAAATTTTTGAATCTAAGGGTAAATAGAAAAAACGGCTGACAAATCTGAACTTTTTTCGTAACTCAAATAGTAAAAGTGATTTCATTAATTTCCATTTAATACATGCGATACTTATCTTTGTATACTAATTTCTATATCACTCAGATATTTGTATCCTATAATTCTTAAATCAATCATTCAATATGAAGAACAATATTAGCATAACTGAAACGGATAATGCAAATGTCACAATCTTTCTAATCATTCTTAGCTTCCATCGGGAGGGGGAGGAGCATCTCGGAAAGGAAGATGAGCAGATTCCGGTATTATGGTTAATTCTATCCACCCTGGTAGTTACAAAAAGGATGAGGATGGATACCTTTTATCCTTCACTTAACGTGGAAAGGGTTCCACCGTGGTCGATGTTTGCCTATGTTACTAAACCACAGTTTCTGCTAATGTTACTGTCGCGGTGTTCCCGTCATTTAGTTTTTCCTGTGAGCCTCAGGTCGAATCGGGGAAATCAATTTAGTATGATAATTCTGCTTCAATCAGACATTGAGAGAAACATATTAAATAACTTCATTATTTACTTTTAATAACCTTTTTAAATACCTGTTTTCGAATGAAAATCATTGCATTCCATGATGTTATTCGAAGTTCTGAATACCGACCAATGTCGACAAGATATCGTCACAATGATATTTGGTATTTGTGCTAAGAGAGGAACAAAGTATAAATAATATGAAAAAAAAGTTTTTCTATCCCTGAGAAACATATATACAGAAAATTCCTGTAAGAAATGGTTCATGATCGGGCGAGACTCATTTTGATTAAGAATAGGAATGCCATCAAACAAGCTGTCTTGTGCGATACGTGACTTGGGAAATCATCTATGTCAGTTTTTGTGACGGTCGATATTGTTTAGACGGATGCAATAATTTTAAGTGTGAGTCATTTTATTCATTAGTTTTGTATCTCTGCAGCATTTGCAAAGTAATAAAAAATGTTTTTTCAACCCTCACTTTGTTTCACTTCTGGTTGCTGGAATAGTTGCAATAATGTTCAATATGGATTAGACCAATGTTCTAATTTTATAGCAATTAATTTCTATTCATCAGTTCTTAATCCCCATAGTATACGTGAAATAATAATGAATATTCCTCACCATCTTTTTTCTGGAATCCAGTATATGAATTGAAATTAAAATGTGTGTAAATGCATCATGATTCTTTTACAAACCCGACATGAAACAAAATAATTTTCGCATAACTCGTCATTCAAGCATATGAAGCCAGGTATTCCATGAATGTTTCTAAATTAAAGAGAAGAACAAAATTATGTTTTTTCTTCTCATGGCAGTTCAAAATGCCACTACTTAATTGCGAGTTTTTTCAGTATATCCATCGTATATACGGAGTAATTATAAATGTTCACAATAATGTTTTATATGTGTTGAAATCAAAATGTGTGTAAATGCATCGTGACCCTTTCAGAACCCCGGCAAGAAACAAAATCATATTCAGATATCCCTTCATACCCAAAGTACTGAGTATTCAAATATATGAAGACAGCTGCTGAAACGGCCTGACCTATGGATAGCTTCCATGTGAAAGGGGTTTGAAAGAGCTTAAGTGAATTTCATCTTCATATGAGTTATGAGTCAGACTTCTGCCCTTGGTATCCTTTATCCTCAGAAGCTACTGTAAAAACTCCGGTAAAAATCTCTGACTTCGTCATGGATGTTGTAAATCAAGTGTTGACACTCGCACTAGATTTACAAAACCATTGACGTTACTCATAAGATTACAAGATCACTTGTTGTTACTCATAAATAACAACAAAACATCTATAAAGTGAAATTTTCCAAAGAATATTATATAGTAAAGAGTAATGTTCTATGTTTGCCATCTGATCGCGCTTATAAATGTCATGATTATCAAGACCACATTGATTGAAAATCCCCACGTGACATTAACCCTTTGACTGCTTAAATTTTTGAAGACTGTTTCTATGAGAAGCTCGCAAATAATTTCAAATATTTTTCAAATGGAGGTGAACTGATAACATATGTTACATGATATAATATAATAACAATCTATAATCGTAAAAGTAAACACTGTAATAAAAATCACGGATTGCAATGCAAAGTAAACTATTTGCCGACATACAGAAATAGTGGGATAAGTTGTTGGAGGTTAAATGCATTAATCGATTATTTATTTCCGTTTTAAATATACAATATTTCAAATTCAATGTATCTGTTTATATTCTCTTTAAACTAACTTTATTGAGAGACTCAATTTGGTGTCTCTCAGGCCTCAAGTATCCGTGGTCGAAATAATAATAAAAATCACTTCCATACGATTTTAAAATAACTTTCAAGCATTTTATTCTTTTCTCCAAAATGTGTCGAAAGGGTTGAAACGGGTCAATGAAAATCAAGAATAGAAGAAAGTGAAGAGAGCCTGCCAAAAAAATGATATGCATGTTCCATTCCTCCGACCCTCAGGGTCTGCAAAACTGAATCGCTTATGTGTGACGCCAAAGTTCACGATGAGACGACCTCATCGATTTTCATATCAATGCATGCATAAATCATTTGGGTTCCCTAGTTTCTGAAATAGGGAAGATATATATATTCTTCCCTCTCTTCTCGACGATGCATCAGTAATTTTTTTCCAATCGTTGTTACTTCCAAGATAAGCAAACTAAGAGGAGTAAAAAAAAAGTTCACTCTCTCCCTGAGGAAGATATATCAAGGAAATTGATCCTCAAAACTCCGGAAGAAATGTTTCATGCCAGCATTTAGCGATTGATTTCGATTTAGGTGTCTCTGCATAGGTTACAGAAGCAATCACGGTCTCCTGTGTGATGCGTGACTGAAAGGAGGACCTCCATCAGTTTTATTGAAGGCCGATACTCTGATTTTCATACTAAGGCTTTGGAAAGGTGCAGCTCTGCACCTTCATTGTATAAATAAAACAAACAAGGAACGCTTCTGCGTCGTTGAAGATATAATGAAAAGCAAACATCAGGCTTGAAACTTTATATAAGTAAAATGATTACTTGCAAGAAAGATTACTTACACGTCCGTGTGTGAAATCATCAATATGCTTAGCATTCTATAAGTAAAAAATTGATGAAGACGTTTTCTAGTTACAACTTGCTTTGTATGTGCTCGATGTTCATCATGGGTATCGAAGGTATGTTTTTTTTTATTCGCATTCAAAGAACAAAATAATAATTCCAGAACAACAAAAGAACTAAGATTTCTAAAATCAAATAAGTTCCTATTCAGATTATTAAAATGAAACATTATTCATGTATGAGAAACTTCAAACAAAATGTATTTTCAAATTTTCTTAAAGGGTCAAATAACAATGTAAAAGAAAATCTTTTCAAAATGAAATATTATGCATGTAAGAACATAATCATCTAAGTAAATGTTCAAATCAATTTAAAATGTTGAAATTAGATCAAATCAAAGTTTAAGTCAATGAATCTTCCTCATAAATTGTTGCGGGACTATGGTATTTCATAAATAAAGCTAACTACGACTAACTAAAAAAAATAAACTATTTATTTTTCTTGATTTATTAAGATATTATTATTATAACAGCTATTATTATTGATATAAAATTAAAGAAATAATTTGAAAAAAATTCTCAAAATGAAATATTTCACATAAAAGTGAGTCAGATGTGTAAATGTAAAATATTATAAATAAACGTTAATATCAATTTAAATTGTTTAAATGAGATCAAATCAAAATTCTTATCACTGAACCATCTGAACAAACTGTTGCATGACTGAAATATTTTATAAATATAACTAACTATTACCAACTAGCAAAGTTAAGAAATTCATTTTATTTTTGTGATTTATTAAGCTATTATTATTATAAAGGATATTTAGTTTTATAAATATTCTGTTTCCAAAGACTTATTAGTACCTGAAAAATTTCCATTTTTAAAGCGAGTTCAAACAAAGGAATATATCTTACTAATCTTACTTATCTCACAAACAGGGTTTAACTAACTATCTAAATTATATATTTCACGCGTGACTTTTAAGAAAACATAAACTATGTCCATTGCGTAATTATAAAGCCTAAGCGTAACAAGATACCTAAGATGTGACGTGGTTACGTGTTGAAGTAAAAAGAAAAATAATAAATATTCCTCTTTTACTGAATATTTTTCAGTATTCTTTATTATTTTTATAGAGTTTATTTACATGGCGCTTCTTAAAACAAAGTAAAGAAAAAGAATATCCAAAAAAGGAATAAAAGGAATTTTTAATCTTTCATATCTTAGAAGGTATATGTAGCCTATTCATTCCGTTATTAAAAATACAAATTCGCATTATTTTTAATAAAAAATGGGGGAAATATATCAAATTGAAATATTATATGGAAAACTGCAATGTCTAATTAAATTTCAATGCTCTAATGATCTCTAGTTTTCAACATATTTTACAGAAATACTTGTTTGATTAAAAAAAAATACTCTAGAATACAATTCTTAAAATGAAGTGTTTATTTTTTATAGAAACGAACTTTCTATATATTTTCCTTATTTCATAGATCTTAAAAATCGCCATATATCTAATTGTTAAAAATCTATGAGAATTTTGAAATCACAATTTCTTAATCTAATAAAGAATTCTCGCGTAAATAAGTATTATATGATAGATAATTATTTTCATTATTACGATTAATTCATCAATGGAAAAATGAAACATTATTTAGTTTACAAAGTCTTAAGATAATCCTTTTTGATTTAAATTATAAGTATCATATTACTATAATTTAAATTAAAACTTTTGTTTCAACTAATATATTTATGTATTATATATTCTATAAGCATGGTAATAAATATTATTTTCAATTATATATCATAGGCCATGACATTTAAAATATTTTATTTTTAATTATTGTAGATATCTTTAAAATATATCAAAAATTTAAAATAAAAAAATAGAAATAAATTAATTTTTCTTTTCAATGTATATATATAGCAATAATAAAAGTTTTATACATTTTTAAGAATTACAATTATTGTTAAAAAAAATAAATTTTGTTCTTTCTGAAATCCTGTTTATTGCATTTTACCTATTTTTAAATATTTACCTTAGTAATTCAGATAAATTGAAGGAAATAAATTAACAGCTTACTTTCGGTGCATAATAAAGCCTGAAAAATAGATAATTGAGACTAAACATTATAGTCATAATTTAAAAAAATAAACACTAAGAAATTATTCAATTAGTTTTCATTAATACTCTATCAGATTAATACTGTATTAATGAAAACTAATTAAATAATTAATTTGAGACTTCAGGCAAAAATATATAATTTTAAAAATAATATTTTAGTGACAGATCAATAAGCTGTTAAAATGTGTCGTAAGATTTTGAAAATATCTATATACCATAGCTTATAAAATTGATGAAATGTTTTTTGTTTAGTAATGTTAGTTTTTTAATTTTTTTAATAAATCTTTTAACTTTATAAAAATAAAAGTATTATCTCTTTATTTCCTTTTCAAAATAAGGTCCAAATTAAGGTAAAATTCAAGCAGCTAAATCTATGACTAAATTGCATATTCAAGTGTTTGTACAAAAATACCAAATAATGATTTGCAAAGTAATTTAATAAGTTATATAAAAATATTTAATTTAAAATGAATTGCCTAAAACTGATATAATTTTAAATTTTGAAACATTATACCTTACTGAAAAACAATATCTACTGTGGAAAGAATGCTGTGAAATTACAGTAGTATTTAAATTTTTTTCAGTATCAGAATATAAGGAACTGAAAAAGTAATGAATACAATAACTGAATATTATAATGAAAGTACTGAAAAATTAAAATAATTTTAGTAATACTTAAAAATAATTGAAACAAAAAAAATGAAATTGTAAGTCAGAAAAGTACGTAGTAAGCAAAAATGTTCCTAAAATGCTAAGTGTAGAGTTAGAGTTTTTTTTTAATCCCAAACATTTATATAAAAATATAAAATCCATAGAAATATTTCTTTAATATAAAATAATTTTTGTTATGGTGATAAAACGGGAATATTTTTTTAAATAAGAGATATATAATCGGATTTACTTAAAGTGATAATAAAAAATAAATCTGCTTATTTTTGTTTTAAAACAAGTTTCAATTTTTTTATTGATTTTAATTCCTTCTCATTTTAACTATAATAATGTAATCATAGCAATAAAAAAGATAAAACTTCACAAGCAAATATAGCTCAATGTATTTTGTTCAATAATTTATTACAAATATTTTAATAGTTAAAATAATAACTTGGAAGAAAAAGATATTATTATTTTGATTGCAGAATTTTACTAGAAATAAAATAGTGTTTTATTACTAAAATAATCATGAAAATAATATATTTTTCACATCTATGAAGTTATTGGAGTGCCAAATATGTAAAAACAAAATCCAATCGTCTTTAATTTGATTCACTCGCATTTTAACTGTCATATTCTTGTGCTCATCCTAATGTGAAAGCTCAAAGTTCACTGACAAATATAATTCTATCTCTTTCGTGTTCTATTTCCACATAAACAATACGTTAAGTTAAAAATATTTTTTATAAAAGAATTAATCACCTGAAGGAAAAAATAATTTTTATTTTGATTGCAGAGTTTTGCTAGAAGTAAAGCAATATTTAATATTTTCATATTGAAACAAACATAAAAATATTATTTTTAACACCTATGATACCGTTGGATGTACTAAAATTGTAAACAAAATCCAGTCGTCTTAAATTTTATTTTTAAACATTTTCTATTATTTGTTTTACAATCTTCCCACGCATTTTAACATTCATTTCCGTGTCACCTTCTTAACATGGAACGTCAAAATTAAATAGCAGAGACAGTTCCATCTCACTCACGAAATTTCATTTCTTTCGAAAAAATATATTTTCATATTCGCTATTTGAATGTGATATTCACTTCATCTTTTATTCAGTTTTCCATTCACTTGGTTGAACACTTTCATTTGTATAGATCAAAAGATCTTGAAGGATGCATAGAAAAATTATTTCTAACACGTTTCCTAAGTTGCATTTTATGCCATTAAAGAATATCTGTAAGAATAATTTTCTTGAGAGAATTTTTTTTCTCTTTTATGCTAATTTTGGAAATGAATTTTTCTCTATACATTTTAAAGTTTATCCCCAAAAGTTTATTTAAAATAATTGTTATATAACAAACCACAAATCTTCAGAAGGATAATCATCAAGTAAAAAATATAGAAAAAAAACATGCACTTTAAATTTGGTTAAATGCAACATGAAATTGTTCTCAAACAATTTATTTAAATTTTAAAAAATAGTGTCGTGACTTACGATCGTATAGATATAAAGAAAAATTAATCTTTTGTATATATAATTTTAAAAAATCTTCAAAACACTATGAATGTATAAAAATGTTATGATATCATGCTTGTTAATAATAAATAAATAATAAATATGTTATCTTTTTTTTTAAATAGCAAGTTTTATTTTGAACTTCTATCTTTTTTTCTTTGACTTAAAGAGAGACAGCAGCTTTATAAAATATTATGCCTTTGTTATGCCTTATAACTGTTATGCCTTTCAAATTTTCATAAATTATCGAGAATCACAAGCCAATTGCTGTTTTGAAAATTACCCTTCATTTAAATTAGCTTATTTAAATTGACTTAGAATCCTTTTACGTTTCCTATATTTTGGTAATTTTTTTTAGATACAGAAATTCTTTCGTCCTAATTTCTGACAGTTTTTAATTTGATCATAAAATGATTTCAGTTACATTAAGCTACTACATTTCTTTATTATTCTAGTAATGTTAAAGATTTAACAATAATCAGTTAACGAGTGTGAAATATTTTCTCATGGAAAATACCTGTATTTTATATCCCTGAGTTTTAAATTCATTAGAAAAGCTAGTATTAAATTTAAAAGGCATCATGATTATCGTTATTAAAAATGAAATAGAAATTGCAGTTTATATTCCTAATCTCCTGTTCTTTAATTATTTGCATTTCTGATTTCAAAATAAAGCAAAAATATTATCAAGCATCTTCTATTTTAAAATAATTAACGTGCGTATTATAATGCTTAATATTTTCGAAATTACGCTTCTACTGCGTTAAATTAAATCCTTTCATCTTCTATATCAAAACTAAGACTGCTTTCATTTGTCGCATAGAAGATGTAATGAATTTTCAGTTCGTTATTCCTAAAACCACATTATTTTTATATTTTAATTCGTATTCTATGACTGAAAAATAACAAAATGTATTTCCACATTAGAAAACTTGTTCATTAATTTGGAGGTCTATGGAAATTGGAAACACTTTCACAGAAGTAACTAAAACTAAGCAATTTAGAAAATTAAAAATATATATATATCGCTCAAGCATTTTGTTAAACTACTAGAATATTAGAAAAAAATACTTCAAACAGATTATTCTGAAAGCCTGAAATTTCATCAAATATCATAAATAAATAATATTCTAAAAATGGGAATATTGCACGAATATGTAATCTTTTAATGAAAAATTTAAGAATCAGATTATCACAAAATAAATTTACTCATGTGTGTTATTTAAATAACAATGTAATTCAAACGACACATATTTATGAAACACATGCTAATTAATAAAAATAATTTTTAAAAAGATTTTTACACTTTTTGCTAAGTAATATGTGATTTGAATAAAATTATATGAATTTTTCATTTTTTATTAAGTGTCTTGATGAAATTTCGATTACTTTCTTTGACTTTGAAATTTAAACTAATCTCTTCTACAAGAAACTTTGCAAAATGTATATGATTTTGAAGCTAATTTTTTGGCGTAAAACAGCATTAGAAAAGTTGTTTGCCAAAAAGCTAAATTTAAATTATAAAATTTTATTTTAAAATTTTTTTGAAAAAAATATCTCAGAACTAAACTTCTAAATGCTGTCTTTAAAAATATATTTTCATTCGATGAATATATAGTGTTTCATTAAAAATAATTATTAATAACCATATAAATATTAATGTTAACATTATACAACTTTATTTATAAAATTATGCATAAAGCAGATATTTAAAGCAAATGCCATATTGCATATGATATCATCTCATGAAGCCGTAAATTTCATAACAAATGCAAGGATGATTTATACGTACGGCCGTTAGGTTTAAAAAATATTTTTATAATTATTTTCCAAAGGAAATAAGTAATTAATTTATTTAAATATTATTCATTATACTTATTAAATATAAACCTATTTTTTGCATTTAGTCTATACATTATTTAACTCTATCAATGAAAGCAGCTCCAGTAAAAATAACATTAATGTTTCAAAGACAAAACGGATTCATTAAAGTTGAAGATTAATGTTAATTTTTTATAACTTTAAAGAAGAATTAGGATGGATATGTTTATGATTATTACTGAAAATGTCATTGAAACAATTTCCTTTTTAAAAAAATAAACTAAGGCAAAGAAGAAAATATTTCTACTGCTTTTCAAAATAAATTATTTCTCCGCGCAAACAAAAGTTATCGTAATGGCTATTACGCTTAAACACTTTCAAAAATAAATTATTTATAATATATTTCTTTATAATTCCACTTCATATGCGAATAATTTACAAAACATTCACGTTCTAACCTAAAAATATGGAATGCAATTGTAAATTATCTCATGAAAATGTATTAGTTTTCTTCTATTCAGAAAACGCATGATGAATAATGCTCTAATGATTACAAAAGAGCAAAACTACAGTCTGAGGAAATGTATATTTTAATTACTTTGAAGAATAAGGAATATTAGAAATATGTTATTCAAAGAATCAATATTGTATGAAAAAAAAACTTAATGAATTTACATATTTATTAAAATAGCATGTTCATCTGTTTAAAAAAAATCGTTCTTCATATTTGTATGAATTTATAAAACTGGGTTATTTTGTTTTGAAAGTAACTTTATTAATAATTCATTTGAAGGATTTTGACACTGCAGAGATGATATTCTGTTTATTTCTTTTCCTTATATAATTTATTTTGAACACTAAACTATTTTTGAAAACGTTGAGTAAACAATGTTTATAGGCTTCAATTTCAAACTTTTAAGTTAATAATTAATTAATTGATTTTACTTTATTAATTATGAATATAAAAGTTTGAAGTTTAATCATTACTTAATTAATTATTATTAAAACTTGAAGTTGAATTAATTAATTAATTAATTAATGAAATAGTTAAGTAAATTTGACTAAAAATAATAATAATTCAGAATATTAACTGTTGAAACATCTTTCATTTAAAAATATGATGGGCAACAATTTTAATAAAAATGTGTATAATAATATTTCTTATTTAAAGTGATAATAAGTTCTATGTAACATATGTAATCTAAATCAATATAATTGAAACGATTGTAAGTGAGGTTCCTCATAATATATGACAAAGTAATTATAAGAATAGTATCGAAGAATATTCTAATTTATAAAATTTATCAATCTGCTTTACTCTATAAAACAGTTGCAGTTAAGTTGTAATTTATTTAAAGGATTTAATCAACAGCTGTCAAAATTTTTAACTAAAAATTATAATAGAGATACAATTTATCAATTTTTAAAATCCTAAATGCGTTTCAGATGTTTCGTATTATCTCCTTAAGGCCTTAATTTTAAAATTTTATTATTAATTTTTTTTAAAAATGCTAGGAACAACATATATAATGGGAATTTGAATTAAACAAATGGACAAGTCATTCAAGCTTTAAATAATTAACCAAAAGAAACATTCCCAACATGTTCATCAAAAGTTTCATTCTCAATTTGTGTAGTATTTTAATCAAAACATACATAAAATATCCATAAACTAATAGTTTATCAAATGGCAAATTTCAGTTTCATATAATGTCAGAAAGTCACCAAACAAATAATAAAAATCAGAAAAGTAAATGAAAAATGCCGCTTTAACTAAACGACACAACACAGATAAAAAACGACATCACTTACCATTATTAGAATCCACAGCCATGGCCGTAAAACCACAAAATGCAAAGAAAAATAATCCAGTCACACTCGGCAGCAAAAGTACCATTGTGCTTTAAAGAAACAAAAAAAGCAATATCACTCAGCTACCGCACATTAATATTTACGAAAAATTCCACCGCTTTGGCGAAGAACGAAACAAAAAAAATTCAAGAACCGATGAAGTTTTTAAGTTTATTCCTCTAACAAATTCTTCCTTCTAATAATCAGAAGTCAAATTCCAGTTAGTGCAGCGGGAAAAGTTCGCCAAAAAAAAAATCAAACAGAAAGAAGACGAGGCGATAAAAATCCTTCCCCACTCGAGTTGGGAAATAAAATATTTGGCGCTTTCATATAAAAGAGAGAAACTGTTCCTTGAGAAGGTTGGCTTTAAGAATCCTGGTTGGCGTGCGAGATGTTGACGCTGGGACGACTCTTGCTGCTCTGGCCGAAACTCCTCTTCGACCGCGTCGTCGGGAGAGCGAGTCCATCTCTTGCTAAAGGATAGGGGAGGAGTATTGCGTGTTTTGCAGGGAAAAGAGTGTCGTGGTCTCTCTTGCGGGGCGGTTTTAGAGAGAAGTTGGGTATTTGCTTGGAGAAAGTTTAACATTCCAGATTTCATCTCCTGTATGTATTGGACAGCTGTTTCGTCAGTCAAATAAGCATGGAAGTGCTTTAAAAATTCCAGAATGCCTTAGGGATCTGATTTTTTTCTCTCATATTTTGGTCACGGGGGATAGCATACGATATTTTAACCCGAAAATGTAGAGTTTGATGTTCTACATATATTATATATATTCCGTCGCCTATTAAAATATATTTTTTTGAATTTTTTAAACATACTAAAAAACTTTTTCGAAGAATAAAAAAAATACTTAAAAAAATAAAATATAATCAATAATCATCGAAAGTTGGATGGAAAAATAATGATAAGCAATGTGCCGTTGCTAAAATATCTAGTGTGATTTTGACCATCGAAATTAGCTTTTCTTTTGTAGTTCAAATTAATAAAAAAAATAATATGAGTTGAACAGGAATCAACTTAACAGAAGAATTTTGTACTTTTAAAATTATTTTTTATTCATATTTAGAATTAATGAAACTGAAAGCTTCGTCTTTTACTTGAAAGTCAGTTGTAAAAAGCCATTTATTGTTTTTTGTAGCATAATTAATTGTATATATAATCAATAATTCAACTAATCCATTAGCATGATCATGGTAAAAAAACATTATATCAGTGTCACTATATTACTTAATTTTATAAGTTATAATTCAAATATAAATAAAATTGTAAAACGCTTGAATCCTAAAACGAATTACATAATACAAGACAAAGCAGTATATGTGGGCACCGATAATTTAAAACTGTCAGTTTTTCTATTACTATGAAAAAGATAGAATATCTTAAACACATTACGTATGTTTGATCTCAAATTATGAATCCATATTATAAATGATATTATAAATGTTATGTATACTGTTTTTGCACAATTAATGTAACTTTTATAACTTGACATGCCATATGTAAATTGTATGATGTATCATACAAAAGGCTATTCAAAGCCGACATTTGGACTTATTGCTACTATATTTGATATTTTGTTGTAAAACCTCATCAAAAATATAAAAATGACATAAAATGCATTTTAATGAATTTTTCTTCATTTTATTGTTTTTTTAAATTTAGAAGATAATTATTTATCTAAAAAGATGAGGATACATCATTCAAATTAAAAAGGAAAAATAACTTTTCATTGATAATGCCATATTTTAACGAAATATTATTTCTTCTCTTTTTTTTCCTTTTAAATTGCGAAATTAGATGTACTTGATTCGAAGTACCTATCATTTATTTAGTAATCTTTAATATAAGCTATTAAATCTTTATAAGAATTTATGCTTCTGGTTATCCATTTAGAAAAATCTATTACCGTGGGGGCGATATATAAATTTAAGTTCGCAATATAGTGCCAATATATATGTGTGCATTGACGAACCTGGATTGTGAGCATTTTTGTTTTTTCTATTAAATTTTGAAATGATTAAAATTCTTTATTAAAATTCTTCCAAAAACGGAATATTCTTCATAATTATTTGAGTTTTACATCAATCCGATTTATAATAGCTTTTCAAAATTGTTTTTAACTGCATTTTTCAATACTTATGACTGATATTGTTATCATAAATTACAGTTAGTAAACATTGTTACATACTTAATTCAAAGAAGCAATCAAGCAAGCTAAGTAATGCATTTAGATCATTCTGATGTATATGATTCATTTTCATTCTAAAATGCATTGGATGAGAGGTAAAATTACCTAAAGGTGGTGTTCTTTTCATTTTAAATTTTTGGGACAAATATTATCTACATCTTCAAAATATGATAATTTCATAAATAATTTGATGAATGACCGCCTTCAAATGGAGTATCTGGTTCAAGAAAAACATAATTTAATTTATTGTCTTGCTCAGAATGAGCAGCGTATAAATCTTATATTAATTTTCAACAATTAAACCATACACATCTCACCACCTTATAGTAATACATTATCGCTGCAACACGCATATGCACATAAGTTAGAAGCTCTGGTAATTCAATAAATGAGAAAAAAATTGATTAAAGTTATATCATTACAATTATGAAGGAATGTCACATTGATAAATAATATGACATTTTAATAATATTAATGCATATCATATATATATATTTATTTTCCCTACCATTTTTATTCATATGTTCTGCTTCTTATAGGATTTAAGGTTTAAAATGCACTGTGGGAAATATCTGAGGGAAAAAGCAAATTGCAATACAAATAAAAATGTCATATAAGTATTAAACTACATAAAATGTACAATAGCAGAGAAAAATATCCACCAACATTTATTTTTGCATCTTTTATCGTATAATGATTTTGAAAAAGACCTTCCAAAATTTTTCACTACGAATATTTTGTTGTTAATGAAATAACAATCGATTTTAGCATGTAATTTTGCATGTAACTTACAAATATTTTTAATTTCCTGAGAATTTTTAAAAAATGCTATTATCAAGTCAAGTTTTGAAATCTTTCACATTGTATGCGAATACTCATTAACAAAAAATATCAAATAATTTCTAATATTATCATAATACATTAACCAAAAGATTTACTCAGGGTATTTATTCTTTGGAGAATATATTCATAACTTCAAAAAAGACAGAACATTTCTGAGTTGTGAAATTTAAAGTAAGTCGTCGCCTTCCCCCTAAGACACTTTTGAATATAAAATCTTTTCGTATTTATTAATACTGTTCAGATAGTATTTTTAGTTTTCATATAAGATAATCAATTACAAAATAAATCAAAGTAGCTCATTTTTCTTTCCCGACTTACAATAATATTAAATTCAGAAATATTACAAATCAGTTATGAATTAAACATATTATTCAGTGGAAGACTAATCAAAATATAAAATATGACAGTCTTCAAAGAGAATGAAAGTTCTAATGGATGTTAATAATGCCTTAAGAAAAGGAATTTGTAAAACATGGATTTGAATTTTGAGGGTTGGGCATTCATGAGATAGGCTTTGAGTTATTTCTCTTATAGGAAGTTTTAGTTGTAGAAAAGTGTTAATTTTTCAGATATCTTCAAATAATATTTGATTAATAAAGTTTAATCAAATATTTTAAATAGAGCATGCATTTCCTTATAGATTATTTGCCCGGTTTTTTTTTGTTTCATTATCTGATATAAATTTTTCCTTCTTCGATTGTCTATATAGGTTGTTAGATTTTTCTTTGAAAATAATTTTAATGTTCCAGAATTTATGTAATATGTGATTTGCAGAGTTTTGTTGATGTCAAGAAATGATGGAAACACGTCAATAAATTGGAAATTTCATGGAAAAGTACATTTTTCAATTCTCTTTGCACACAAATAATAAGATATTAGCTTATGTTTTTATAAATTGCAACGTCAGAAACTGTTTAAATTCGGCGAATTTTTCATTTATTAAGTTTTATCTTTTCACAGGGTTCCAAAAAAGTAGCTTTTTTATAAGTATCGAGGGAGATAAACACTTGAAATTATACCCACAATGCAGGTTTGACACCGTTCTTTGCATTTTAGGAAATAATAAGAAACACTAAAAAAATCCTGTACTTTTAACTTTTTTTTCTTAATGCATATTCCAACATATTCGTTTTATGGCACGATTTGAAGAATATGTTTTCGGAAAACATTTGAGTCGTCATTTTTTTCCATCAAAAAAATGGTCCTTGATATTGATATAAGATATTGGATTTCCAAAAAGACAAAAAAAAAGATCATTACAAATTGAAAATTACTTAAAAGGAACTTTCCCTAAAATTCCTAAATGATATGACAACTCTAAAAGTGAAGAAATAATTTAAAAAAATGCTCTATGCATTGATGTGAAAGTTTGAAAATATCCATAACAAGAAAGTCCAATTTATAAAATATTTGTAAAGCAATTAAAACAATTTTTCTAATTGGAAGTTTATGTCTATTCTGTAATGATTTAATTAACAACTAGATCATTATTAGAATGGAAAGCAGAAGTAACAATTTTTGTAAATGATCGTGTTCACTTACTTACAAGACGGAAAAAGAAACTAACATTATTAAAGTACATAATTTCTGATACCAATTTATATATGATTTTTTTGTATATGGTGTTTCTCAAAAATCGGATGATTCAAAATTTCTGTTCTGACTAATTTTGTGCAATGATGGAAGTTGTGATACTAGTTTTGCTATAAAGCAAATACTTTC
>JAPMOQ010065516.1:765489-790995 GCA_026543055.1 Argiope trifasciata | reverse complement strand
AAAAAAAAAAAAAAAAAAAAAAAAAAAAAAAAAACCTTTAAAAATGTCTGAAAAATGTCTGTCCTGTATCATTCGTCCTTATACAGCAGAAAAAAATAATAAATCGATTGTTTATAATCGTATATGGTTACGCCCTTTTAGGAGAAAAGCGATATACTTGAGAAAGGAATTACATGATAAACATTTATAATAGCCTTCAAGCAAAAAAAAAAAAAAAAAAAAAATCAAATGAGTAAACTGAAAATTAATTAATTACTACCGATATAAAGTAGTTATGTAAATTTTTAAGACAGATAATACAAAGACATTCAAGAGAGTAAGTCCAATTTAGCAATATATGAAAAAGGAAACAGTGATTTATAACTGACCTTTATTAAATAATGAAAAATATAGATCCATACAATTTTTCTGTATAGGTTCCCCCATTGCTGAAATCTTTATCAGGGTGGGATATGCATGTTTGGATGTTCTCTTCAAAGAAACATGCTAACTGTATTTGCAAACATTGGAATCTGGCATCGTTCTCATCCAGGGAGAGCTTAATTTCTGATGCTTGAAAATATAAAAAATCTCTTGTTATGAGATACTGGTTAAAAGACAAGTAATCAAAACCGTCCTATTGTAATTCTATAAAGCATCGACCCTTGTTATGCGGAAGGAACAATGGCAATACATTGTATAATGGCATGTATAATCATGGTTATCCAAAATTTCGCAACATAGCATGCCACAGCATTTATTTATCCCTGCTGTTTTCTAAAAATTTCACAATACTTCTATTTGTTTAACTCACTGTTTTCCCACCCTCATTGAAATTCATATGCAAAATATCGTGTCAATCCTGAAATACTTCACTTCCTTAGAACGTTCACCATCTGAGCAAGAAATTGTTTATTGTATTGTGTCCGAAAATTTCCTAAATTTATTTGGGAATTTTACAACATTCGAGAAATTGAGTTTTTGAACATATTTCGCATGTGAAGAGATGATTAATTCTTTTAATAGACTAAACTATAACCAAACAGTGACCGGGTTGCCTAGTCATATAGAACGCATTAATTAATTTATCACACAACCGCAAAAATATAATTTTACATTAGAATATCTATTTTATATCTAGTTTTAATTACTGGAGGCGATTAGAATGAGTATATATATTGCTTTAAAATATATAGGATATTCTAATCAATGGGAAGACCAGGACGATAGTTAAATTATATTTTTAGAATCTTAAATTGATTGTCATTAATATCGATTATGAGTTCATAAACTATTTGAAAGATCTATTTACTACATGTACCAAACATTTATTAGCAAAATTTTTTAATTAATCTTGAATGCACAGTATTTAATCAAACGTAAAATTGAAGAGTAAGTGTTTTTCGCTTAATTTCATTTAATTTTTAAAATAGTTGCGCCATTTGTTCCTTTAGATCATTAAGATATTTTTGGTAATTAATAATAAACGAAAATTTATATCGAGTAACTAGAAGTAGATTAATGATTGTAATAACCATTCAGATATTTATCAAATGATAATAACTATATTGCTTTCAAAACTTTCATCATAATATAAATATGGATTTGCGAAACCTAATTTCAGTAAATAAAAATTATATAAAACTATATCTTGATATTTCATATGCCTACCACGAAATTTATTTTTATTTAAAAAATACCTATTCTGCTCCAACACTAAAAACTGTATCAATATATATGCATAATAACTGTAATTAATATATATTATTATCATTTGTATTTAAAATGTATGTTAATAGTAGAAGATGAACTATTAATCTGCGAAGAGGAATGAACTCACAAAGCCTAATATCCACGACTAGTGAACTAGCTACTAACTCACGACCGCTAGTTTGCATTACCAGTGTTCCAATTTTGAAGTACAGTAGAACAGTGGAAGATAAGAAGATGAGTTTCAGACCGAGCCATGCAAATTTAGATGTACTAGAATGGGACATATAAATTGAGCCTGAAAATGGCTCTAGATCTGGAATAAATGTCTCAATTAGGATAGATCTTATAGTCTCTCGTAAAGAAGAGTAAAACTTTAGCGATTGGTTTAATTGTATGGTGCATTTATTAGTAGGCAAATAAATTAATTTAGAAGCAGACTAATTTGAAGTATTACGAGGCTAAAAAGGAATGATGTCATATTTTTAAAATAGTTATGAATATTATAACTGATCATAATGTTATAAATTTGTGCAGAAATTTTTTTAAAATGGTTTATAGTAAAATTTAAACTTTGCAGCATTTTACTCTCACAAATTTGTAGTATATTGAATTAATAGTAAATTTTAAAATTTTATGAAATTTCTAGAATTTTACAGCTATTCATTTTTTTTAAAATTTAATTTCGAAATTAAGAAATTTTAACTTTTTTATGAGGATCTATTTATAATTCTGAAATATTGAATTTTGATAAGCATTATTAATCGAAAGTGAAGGAGTTTAAGAATGTAGAAGAAAGGAATTAAACTTTCAATATCATCAGAGTTGTAAGTAGTTAAATGGAATTTCGATAAAATTTTAAAGAAAGAAATTTTTAATTATGTAATTTTAATCAAGAATAATTATTATATAATGCTTTATTAATTAATTAATATTATTGGAAAATAAGATTAATTTTCAAATTTACGAATTGCATTTGCTATTTAATGATCCTCTGATTTTGGATACGCATAATTAATGAAAAGCGTTGAAGTTTCAATTTGTAAGGGAACAAAATATCTTTTAGAATCATCAGAATCATAAGTACGGAAATGGAAATTCATTCAAAATTTTCTAGAAAGAAAGATTTAGCTATATAGGAAGAACGGAAAAAAGTGTAATTACATAGGATTTTATTAATTAATGATAATTATTAGGACGTTATTTGAAAACGATAAAAATTATATGAAGATGGTATATCATGCCTTAATTTAAAAGCGTAGATTGAAAGAGCATAAATATTTGTTATATTTTTTTGGTAAATGATATTAAGAAACTAGCAAAACCTATTCATTGTTTCGATAGGGGTGGTTTTGATGGAGTTTTCTATATATTCCCCCAAGGGAAGCAATGCTGGTGTGTATCTCCAAAATAATCTTATTTTAGGCATTAATTAAGACTTACGCTTCATGTGTTATTTAGATATTCCATAGTCATTTCGATCAACGGAAAATCATCTCACACCACAAAAATTTTATATGTGTCTTGCAATCTGTCAGTCGAACAGGTAGGTTAAAAACATCAGATCAATGATAATGGATACTCATAAAATACTATTTTCATGAAAAAGAAAAAAATATAATTAAAATTTAGCAGCTTTATGAAGTACAATAAATGTATTCTAGTACAGAATAAAAAAACAGTAAATATTTGAAATCATATTATTGAAGATGAACTGAGTGTTTTCGTGTTTTTCTTGACGTTTCAGTGTCTAGCATAAGATATCATCCAAAGATAAATAATGAAAAAAATTCAATTTGTGATTTCGATCACAATTATGAAATTTTGGAGTTCATAAGAAATACATTTTTGATTACATAGCTTCAGAGAGTACGGGGAATTTGGTTGACGGTTTTGTATCATGCATGCAAAATTCTATCAAATTCTAAAAGAAATTCATTCAACGACGTCTGCCTGGATATCAAATTTGGAACGAAATTCGTCCAGGTATCATTAATTGGTCTGTTAATTAGAAACATTATGATTCAAACATTCGAACAGTTTAAATTAATGATTTTTTGTTTATTTTACCTTCTAAAGATAAATAGTTTTTTAAACTTAGAACCACGTCTATTAAAATGCGTCTTCGATAGTGACTTGTTGTATAAATTTTCATAAACAGATAAAAACAATAAAATCGTAACCAACCAATTTTATGTACAATTCGGTAATTAAAAATAAAATTTTGTGCCAAATTGTGGATAAATAATGTCCAAAATCTTCAATGAATTTCCTTTTACCTAGTATATTACCTATATTCCAGTGATTAATTGTAAAAGATCAACAGACAATTTCATAACTGTTGTTCATCATTGCCATGAGATTAATAAAATGTAAATACATGTTTTAGAAATTTTGAGCCGAAGTTTACAAGAAATTATCCCCACTGCTTATAAAGAATATTTCAAGAATAATTTATCATCGGTTTTTTAACTTTATTAAGAAAAAAATTCCATATTTAATATAACATTTGTTATGTACTAGATAATATACATAGCCTCGTTTTTGGAATGAAATTATTTTCATGATATTTACAAATAAAAATGAACCATTCAATAAACTGTAGCCTTGACTTATTATAATCTTTCATATACCTCAATATTTCATGCATAATCAAAATTAAGACATAAATATTAATGGCTATTATGTCAAAATCAATTATCGAAAGCTATATTGGTAATGCATTTTTTATTAGAGATTATAAAATTGTATTTAAAACTAACACTCATCTGAGTCGCATCACATTTGTTTTTCATTTGCAATTTTATTTCTTTTTAAAGTTTACCGTTCTTCTTTGAAAAACAATTCTCAAAAATTGAAAAAAGAGGCTAGGGCTGTTTTAAGCAATTATTAAAAGGATTTAAAAATTTGCTATTTATAATAAAATATAATTGCTTGAAAACTGGTCCTACTGAATTGAATATCGTCATTGAGAAATAAATGTGCATTTTAACATGGAATGAGAAGATATTCATTTTTAGCAGGAGATTACTTTCTTTCATAGATCATTTAAAGAGTGTACCCGTATATCGTTTTCCCAATCAGTTTTAAATAGCTGGGAATTTCAAACAGTTTTCAATTAAAAAAACATCAGCATCAATAATACAAAGAAAAATTATTAAAAGTATGTTTTATAATTTTAAATCCAGAGTTTAAAAAATTCGTGAGCGTCGCCATAAATTTTTACACATATTACACGATTATAATTCATCGGGGCATTAAAAAATAACTGTGGTGATTAAAATTACAGGATAATGCTAAGACAATAATCAAACACTACTCACATTTGAATTCATTTGTATTCTCTGAGGTGATTAAAATTACAAAATAAATGCTAAGACAATAATCAAACACTACTCACATTTGAATTCATTTGTATTCTCCCATTAATGTGATTCCAAGACTATATGAAAAATCTGATATTAATTCCTCCCTATCTTATCTTTTATTCGTTTAGTAGCACAATCTTAGAGCATGATATTCAAGATAAATACTGATGTAAATCTCAATTATCTCAATGAAATTATGCTTCTCTTACAACAGCGATTGGTTGTACTTAACAGCTCTTAGTTCACAGTCATTATCAATTAGAATGAAATGGGATTGTGATGAGCCTGCTAATAGTATCTCGGAATTTCAATTCGCAAAATGTGTTTTACTAAAGGTTCGGTGGAGCTGGAGATTATGTCTGAAGAGGTGGTATTGTCCTGTTTAATAACATGGCCAAATGAATGATGCAATTGATATTGTATAGCGTAATGAGCACTGTAATGTTCATTGTTTTATATGCTTTAAGTTAAATGAATGATCATAGTTTATTAGGATATTTTTGAAAATATTATCTTCTTAAACTGATCATTCATGCTTCAAAGTTTTAAGCTTTGAAAGCATGTAAATTTCTCACCGTCAAAGAATGAGATTATTTTTAATACTATTTGTTCTATAGAGTCGTTTATTTCATAAGAATATAAAAAGTGACTCTGACTAGATCTGACACAATATGACCAAGAAAAATTCTATAAATAATACAGTGAATAGGATGAAAAAATTTATAAAATTTATACTCTAACTGAGCTTTTATCATCGTTATCGAAAAATAAGTAGAGCAATACATGTTTCATTACTAAATTGATCCCTTCTGCTGCTTTGACCAAAGAAAGTTATCTACAAAAGATTTACAAATGTGTGATAATTTCCCTTAAATAATTTTTTCCCTAAAAGTTCAGAAAATTGATCTCACTAACATAGGATACCACACCTTTTTCTTTGTAAAATCTGAAGGCTGCAACACTGATTTGACTAGAAATGGATGTCAGACTTCCTTTGTGATGTTCTATAGAAACTGGCTTGGATTCTATAGTTTCGTTCAGCCATAAATAATTAGGCAAATGTTGACTAAAATTTCTCGAAGCACGCTAACCAATCTAGTTGTGTTTTTATACAATGTTACTAAAAATAGGGGCTACAATAGACATATTCGTAAACTGATTTTACTATCACATAATGCCACATTTTCTTGCACTACTATCGCAAGGATAAAAAATTGATTTGACTAACATATGTCAGACTTTCTTTATGATTCAATCTATCTACTGAAAAAGTGATTCATTTTTTTTTCTTTACTTTAACTATAAATAACTAGGTCAAGGTTACGTTAGTTGGTAAATAATTGAACTGTTCCCGCCTAATAAATTTATCTGGATACTCTAAACAATTTGTTTAATTTAGTGTAAACAAGTACAGAAATGTAAGTTCTAGCATCCAATTAGTCGTCGGGGAAGACTAGTTCGGATAATTTCCTTCAAATAAAATACAAATTTATAAGGACTTTCCTCAATTTTCCAGGAAGTCATATATTTTCTAGTAGTACTATTTAGAGACTCTAAAGCTGCTGTAACTAACATATTGGGCTTAGCTCATTTTTTCTTTGTAATGTGTAATTTGATATTGGTTTAATAATTCAATACCAAATCTCAACTATTGTTCTTGACCTACAAATATGGCTAAATATTCTGTTGGGGTGTTTAAATGAGATTAGAGTTACAACAATAGTTATTACACGATACATGTTGATTATTACATGATTCATGCTACGCAAACAGTTATTACATGTTGCCCTGATACATGCTAAAATCTTTTTCTACGGGTCTAAGAATTATACAATTTATATGTGATACTGTGAAATTAAACATCTCAAATTAAAAATTTATCTTTTTAAAAGTTAATGTATCATTGTACTGGACAGTAACTGGATACATTAATAAACAGATATTTCATGCAAAATTATGAAGATGAAATAACGTTCTTCCTACCGTTTGCAAAAATAACGCTAGATACCGGCTTCATATAAAATTCCACTTTTTATGTTAAATTTAATAGTGTTTATGAAATAAATGTTAACTGTATCACACTATTATCTACACATAATATTATTAATTACCATAATGGATATTAATAAAATATCTGTAGTGATAGTTAATAAAAAAATTTATAGTGACATAAGAGTATTAAATTCTTGTATCTGACTTCTATGTTTTAATCAGTTTGAAAACCTTAAATTCAAAATTTTCTGATTAGAATATTACTATACCAGAAGGAAGGCCGCAACAATGAATCTATTTTGAATCTTTTTAAATTTTGTTGATCTTTTAATATTGTAGTAAAATAACTCAAATTTTATTCAATTTCTATTATTATAAGGAAAAATCATACTTTTCAAATATTTATCGATAGCGAAGGTATCACAATACCTTTTAGTATATCAATAAATTTCATCATTTATATTTTCAAACATTAAATATGTCATACTCTTGTTGTTGATACGCCCTGAATGCCTTCAAAGAATGTAACACTGCCTCAGAATTCAAGAACAGCTGGTCCTTATTGAAACCGACGCAGGCCGAATTGTGGGCAGGGGCAGCTTGAGTCTCATTGCATTTGGGACACATGGGTTAAAGTCGTGTACACGTCGCTGTACATGAATGTGTCCACTTCGAAATCTAGCGAGAGTTGTCTGATTGCGGCTTTAACACGTTCACTGCCACTACCTACGTCTGATAGCATGACTATCTATCTAATTAGATGACCCCTTCTTTGCTATCTTTTAACTGTAGTAGAGAAGGTGTCAACTAATAACGTAGATAGTTTGGAACAATTACATATTATTTCTAACGTACAGGGGCGTCAGTGGCAGCGAATGTGTTAACCAACTCCAAATAAAACATCTCCAGGTCGACTTTCTCCATATCGTTCATGCACTGGGGCCACCTTTAAGAAAAACAGGTATCTTTCCTGACCCGAGTGGTGATTTCTGAAAAAGTAAGGCAGCCACCATGAGCGGTAACTTATGGCTACACTCTCGTACCAGACCATCAGCAATTTCATTTTTGTGCACATTCACATGCGACGTAAACCACTGAAAGGTGACCTTAACATTGATAATCAAGCTATTCAAATTCTTGACGATGTTCCTAGTCTTGCTGTCTCCATTCCTCTACCACCATTCATACAAATGCTGAATGGAACTTCGGCTATCACTCCCCAAAACCAAAACTCACCAATTACCTTGCATTGCCACCTCATCGCCTCGAGGGAGTGTTTCTGGTGAAAATGGATGAAGTACGTAGGGAGTGTATTCTCCTGGCAGGATCACCCAAGAAGTGAAGGTCATTCCATGCTCAGATAAAGGCAATACAGTCTTGAGGCAAAGTCAGACTTCAGCCTTTGGTGCTTCCAGGTCTTTGATCTCTTGAAGATACATTTTAAGCCCTTTTATCATGACTTGTCATATTCTTTAAATTCAATACTAAAGTGTCCTTAATTTAAAGTTCATTGATTAGTTATAAAGTGCATGGTAATTAATTTATAAATATTTGAATTAAAATAAAATAATTCAATAAAATTGTAACAGTATCAGGAAAAATTATATATGAACCAATTTATTTAAACGCAGAATAATTTTTAGAAACTTTACTTTGAAATTCCTGATTTTTACAAATGTCGTCAAATGTTTAAAAAATGAATACCTTATTTCTTAATTCGTTAGTATACAACGGTGGAAAATTGTGGGCACGTTTGAAAATCATTATGCTTTTTTACCTTGTATGCTTACAGAAAATGCAAAGTTTCATAAAACGCAAACTGTTACTCACCATTTCAAAGATAATTCAATTTTAATTTGAACACAAAAAGTAGAATTAAAATAGGTGCAATAAAAAGTTATTCTTACTTTAATCTGAATAATAATGACAGTTATGAAGTGGAATGTAATTTCTAAATTACCTGACAAATCACTGTTCTTTTTCTGGGAACCAGTCAAATTTTATGTGCTGCTAGCAGTAACTGATATCATGTTTAAAGGTGGAACAAGTCCTACTGTAAATTTTTTATAGTCTGAAGATTTTTTTATATAATTAAATTGCAAGTTAGAAGTTTTGTTAAGTTTTTTTTTAATATACAGCTAGATTTTTTGAAAATAGTTATAATATTTAGCTAAGAAGCAATAACATCAAATAAATGAATATATCTGGCACCTAAAAAGAGAAGTAAGATTAATGTGTTCTAAGAATATGGTCTTTACTGAAATTGCAAGACAGGTAGGTGATTCAGTGACTACATCTTGAATCCTATTTTTTTCTTCCTATATCAGGAAACAAACTCAATAAAAGAAAAGTATGAAAAGGCTGGAAAATCTACAAAGGTCCGGTGATAGCAGAAAAATAAAACGATTATGTCTCCAAAATTGAAGAATGTCATCAGCTCTCTTTTGAATGATGTTGGCATTTATATCAATTCTAGATGAATCAGGAGAAAACTATAAGATGTCAGACTCAGAGGTAGAAATGAACTAAAAAATACGTATCTCAATGCAGAGTATAAAAATTTAAGTTGGGCAAGAAAACGTATTAATTTGACAGAAGATCAGTGGTCAAAAGCTATACGGGTGATGAAAGAAACATATTGTTATTCAAGAGTGATGGCATAAATAGGTAAGACGTAAAATAGGCGAAAAGCTACATTCTGATTGCATTCAGGCAGTTAAGAACTCGGTTAGTGTTATGATTTGGTCATTCATGTCAGCAGACAATATTGATCTTCTTCCTCTTATCGATGGACATGAAAAAACACTGAAACTATTTTAGAACCAAAACTTACACCTTCCATCCATGATCTATTTCCCTACAATGCATTATTTAATTTTCAGAAAGATTCATTCCCTTTCTACACAGCAAAAATATCAGTAGAATGGTTTAGTACAAAGAGCATTGAATTGTTATTATGGCCAGGAAATAGTCTGATCTCAAAATTATTCAGAAATTAGGCACCGTTTGAAAAACTCTTGTACACATGAAGCGTTTATCAAATAAAAGATAAATATTTGAGACTATAATTGTTCCCTGACATCATGCAACAATGAAGGAATAGTTTAAAACTCTCTTCAACTCAATGAAACATGAAATGTAGCTGTCATAAAAAATAAAGGCTCCCATATTAACTACTGATAACTCTCTGTATTCATCAGCATTTAATGTATCTCTGTAATCATTCCCATTTAATATTTTTATTACAGATATTTGAAAGCTTTTTTTATTGAAATCAGCATTAAATTCGCTTTAAAGTGATATGGAAGAATTGGTATTTTATGAAACGTTAAATTTCATAAAATACAATTTTTTTACCTGTGCCGAAATTAATGTAAAATGAAAAACATATTTCGAAAATGTCAGATTAGTACTCTTTCTAAGATTTTACAGAAAAAATTATATGCTTTCAAAAATAGAATATGCAATAGAAAAAGAATAACTAAGTATCATCAGCCATTATCCACTATTTCTATAAATATTATTTTGCTTTGCGTCTCCTCATTATCCAGTATTAAAGGTGATAGGACCATTGTAAAATATAAGGTTATATATTATTAAATAAACAATATAATGTGAGGTAAATATTATATTAAATTAAGGTATCCGAACACACTGAAAAAGTCAACTTTCACTAAATTAGAATATTTAAAAAAAAATTCTTTGATTGGATATACCAGTCTTTCAGCATTCTAAAACAGGTTTATTTTTGTCACTAAGCTAATTAGAAGTCAAGATATTAGTATTTTAATAATGTTCGGTAAACCAGAAGTGAACAATTATATAAACGTATGCTTCGATTTAAAGAGCCAAAAGCAAACTTATAAAAACACAAATTCAGTTTCAAATAAAGAGAACGTTTTTGCATAGAAAAAAGCAAATTGTCAATGAGCGTTTCAACGGTGTGATGTATAATTTGTACCTAAAGATGTCTTTGTTGAGCTCCGAAACTCTCAGGTTTCGGAACATTTATGTCTATAATACATTTTAACAAAATGTTTATAATATTACTAAGTATCCTTAATGTTATTGGAATGTATCCACGTGCAAATGTAGTTAGATCATTTGCTGAGCTCGACAAAGAATAAATCAATCTAGAAGGGGATTCACAGCCAATTACAAAAATTGACAGACAAAAAAAAAGATTAAAAATGAAAATTATATGAAAAAAAGTTGGACGAAGAAGGTGTAAATTATAAATGTAGTAATTAAGTAAGTTATAAATGTTGTATTTAAGTATATTAAATTAAGTAAGTACACATTTATTATTGAAACATCTTCCTTTGTACTTTAAAAGCATTTTCTCAAATTTGATTTTTACTCACGTTTTTTTGCTCACTTCAAATCAAGTAATTCAAAATATAATTATCATATTATTATGAAATATGGTGCTCTTTGTTTTTGTGTTACTTTCTGATTTTTGTATTATTTTCTGGTGAATGAACTAATAGAATTTAGATTGAGTGAATCGTTTTTAATTTACAGCCATTGTTTGAATATTACCGTTATACATTTACAAACATTTCATGATAAATATTCGAATGGTTCTAAAACATTTAGTTATTATTATAACCATATGCTTGTAGTTCGTTCCCTTGAAAAAACTTTGTAATTTATTTTGATATAATTTTTTTTCGTATAGGAATAATAGGTTTGGGTGAAGACAAAATTTTTGTTTAAATTTATGCTATTAAATAGCTATTTTCCAAAATTAAGACTCTTTAGTTGAAATTTTGATATTCTATTGCCAATCTTTAATAATGGAAATTAGTTAAAGTATTTCTACACAATTTTTTTCTTAAAACATGCACCGACATATTGATACTTTAAATGATTTAAATTAAAAAAGCTTAAAAAATCATAGACTTTTTACTTTCAATATCTATTTAATAAATTCTTATGCACTACATTAATCAACTACTATTTTTATTTTTTTACTGTCATTAATGAAAGATATTTTCTTCACATTAAATTATATTAGACATCATTAATTTTTCAACCTTTATTATCATTCTATAAATTCGAGAAATGGAAACATTGTGAAAGATGTTATATTTCTCTTATTGCATTCAAATGTAACGATTATTTATTCATTTAGTAAGAAAGCACTGGAAAACTTCCAAAATCTTATTGCATTAAAAAATGAGAAAGTACATACAATAATTTATTATGGAAAATTCTATTTAGATAATCTGTTTATCTGAATCGCATTTACAGTTTAAAAAGCAGAGAGAAAAAAAATGAACAGTTTTTTCCATTAAAATAACGCGTATGATTTAATTAAAAATAAAGAAATTGAAAAAAATCTTGAATTGTAAAAAACGAATCTTTATAAATATTTTATTTAAATTCCTTTTTTTGAACGAATGGCAGATAACTGGAAACTGACTGAAAAATTAAGAATTCAGAGCCAAAATAATCTCAGTAAAATAATAGCATGCAAATAGAAAACTTTCTGTGATTCATTGCTAATTAATTATACATTTGAAATGAATACAGCAGAGGAGGAAACTTGAAACGCAATTTCTAGCGACAAAGAGAGAGATTCCTCATCAAACATCCCGTACCTTCTTTAGCAAGGATTGTCCGTTTTTGACGCTACACCAATTCATTCTCTGAGAGCTCTCTCCCTAAATTATTCTGATACTCTTCATATTTTATAAGCATACCCGAATAACAAAGCCTGAACAAACGCATGTTGCTACAAATTCGCAAATACCTCTGGTATTCCCTCTTATTCAATTTGACAGCCTATAGCAACAGTAAGCGAAAATGTAAATGACATTTTCTTCTGATCCAAGAGATAATTATCTTTTCAGCTTCCCATGACAAAAGGAAAGGGTAATTTGTCTCCAAATCTCCGATGCGAGTCATGTCTATCGGGCCTGTTGAGGGAATTACGGCTCCAAGCAAATTTTCAACTCCATTCCCCGAATGAATGTGTCCAATATGTAGTCGGGCTTGCGTGGAGTGTTGAGAGGCTGTAGTAAACAAGCTGCTGTAGTATGTAGTGAGCAACATTTCTCAGGGACAAGATAAAATGGTGTAATTATCTTCAACCCGTGGATGGCGGAGAATTTCGATTTGTGAAGAAGAAATATCACTTATACAAAAGTTTGTTTTCGGGCGGCTGTTATTCTTTCATGGCTAGCGAATAAATGTTGACGTCTTAGCTATGTTTATTGATTCTGATGTGCTTATGCGAACAGTTTTCTTTTGTGCCCAGATAAGGGTATTGATTTCCGTGAGCCTGTCATAGTTGATAAACGCTAGTGATAGGGTGAATCTTATTATTCAGGCTACCTGCTTATTGGAGGGATATCATAATTACAGAATAGATGAGTTTCGTTTCGTTTATTGTCTGTTGGGGAAAATTAATGGAGTTTTATTTGTATAAATATACATCTATGAATAAAAATTATCTATTTAACAAAAGGGAATATTCTTTTTTGCTTTTCTTGTGGAGACGATAGATTCTGAATTTCGGCAACAGTATTATTAAATGATATCAGATAAGTATAAAAAGCAATATATCCTTTTTTAATAAAATCGTGTACTGTATTTATAAAACAAATCGTAACCATAAAAAACAAAGTGCAACTTATGATACAAAACAAAATATATTTAATACAAAAAATTGGTTTTAATGGAGGTAAGTACATAATAATTGGCAAATGATAATATAATACGTAAAATTTTATTAAATTGCTACTTTTTCTTTAACGTAAGAATATGTTGCTTAAAAAAAGGTGGCATGAAGCAATGATTCATATACGCCTTCTTTCTGAATGTATTATACTCTTTCAAAATGAAAAAAAGAAAGTACAAAATCCACACCAGTAAGCATCAGAAAGCAAAGTAATGATTTTTCCCAATTTTTATGTCGAAATATTTACATACGAACCTATTTCAAAACATTTGCTTATTAGAAGCAATTTCAACGTTAAAGCTTTAAAATATTTAAAATGTTAAATTTTAGCAATTGCTTTATCAAATTTAAATTCTATCGAAATTATAAGTAAAAAAAAGCAGTAAATAAATAAAAACAGACGTATTCATATTGTACATCTGTAAAATTATTTCTTCGTACAAACTTATTATTTAATATGTATATTCGATCTTTCTTATGTGATTAAATCCCCCTGTAATGTGTGGTTTATTACAGGAGTTACATTAGTGGTTTATATTTATACTAAATTTATCTTAAGGACGAAACTATCCTCAAACAGAAATAGCATTGATAATGTATCGTAGTGAAATAAGTGAAAGAAGATTCAATGTTTCAAAGCTAAAATATCAGCATTTGAGTTCATTTCTGTGATGCTTTTTCACCGCATATATTATTTTTATGTGTGAAGCACGTGTATATCACGAAACTTGGATGTCAAATATGTGTTTGTTTTAAAAGTATTAAAGTCGTGTATTTTTAATGCTTTATTTCCTCTAAAATAAAAAGAAATGATTTGTACCAGTTATTAGTAAGCCCCAAACAATTATTAGTAAATATCGTTTAAATTGTTAATAAGATGTCTCAGGACATTCATACACAATTGCTTAGTCGATTCATTTAAGACAATTATCAATAATCAAAAAATATCTTTTCTTCCAGATAAGTTTACTGTCCATCAGAAATGGAATTATTTTATCACTGTGGACTACCCCATGTACATGGATAAATGATTGTTATTAAAACAAAGATTATCTTACCTTACCATTATTTTAAAAATGTTGTTTCCCGTTAGTCCATTCAATATCCTTTAACTGAGAAGTTGCGGTCTGTGAGACGCTAAGGATGGACTTTCAGTCACCCCTATTCTATTTTTAGCTCAATTGAGTGGATTTACCCTGGTTTTCTGTTTTGTTATTTTTACTACACATGAACTTTTACAAACTGTTTCAGTGAATGTTTTTTTGAAATATATCAGGAATTTCTTAGTGCGACTTCTGTCAGACCACACCTTTATTTCCCTAGTATTTTACAAGGCTTTAAAACTTAGTCCTTGAAATATCACCAATATGATGTTCCCCTAATGAAGCAGAGTTCAAACGATTTTTAAATGAAGCAGAAAGCAGGTTTTGTGATGAGGATAATTGTACAGAAGAGTGTTTTTTGCTGAAAGTTCACATTCGGCTGATTCTGATACGTCTGTTCAAACATAATTAATTTTTCTAATGATATTATGTTTTGAAAAATTAATAAAACACATTAATATATCAAGAGAAATATCTATAGGATATGTAGGTTAATTTTCTTACTAACACTCAATCAGTATCTTTAAAATGTTCTCTAAAACCGTGCTACGAAAGTCATATAAACGGATAAAAAAAAGGTTATTTTTACCCAAGGTCAATTGATTTTTACATTCTTCATATAATTGTTGAAATTTTCCATTATATCGTTTTCTATGTACCTCTGTATATTGGGAAAATAAATATGATTTAAAAGTAAAAAGTATTAGGTTTTTTCAAGATTATTTATTGTAACGTAATTTCAGAAGAAAATGCATGTTCCAACGTTATTACCTTTATCAACGATAATATATTTTGAAAAAAAAAAATAAAACACATTTATATATCAAGAGAATAATTTGCAGAATATATTGGCCGATTCTCATACTAATACTTTCATCAGAAAAAGTAATTTGAGTGTAAAGGGAATATGGTCTCATGAACCACACCTCCTCAGTTAAGACCAAAAATTTCATCCCCTCAGTTAAGGGATAATATAAAGCACCTTCTATTACAACAGTACCATTGAGGCTATTGGTTCAACTAAACTTAGTCATCTTTAATTAACATCTTTAGCGTCGACTTTAACTGAGCCCCACTCCTCCGGTATGGTCAAGAATGTTAATTTCGTGTTTAAAGAAACTGGGCCTAATATTACTTTTTAATCATTTTTAGTTTTGTTTTTCTTAGAATGCACAGCTTTATTAGACCTAATGGAACCTCATCCAATTCTTATATTATGTTAAATACTTTAAAATGTTAAAAAAATATAAGCCATATACTAAATTTTCTACTTCTCGAATTAGTTGATTTACCAGTATTACAACTCTAATTTCTGTTATGACTTAATATATTATACTTAAAATAGTAAATTTTGGTCAGCCACTAAGTATCTTTAATTAAGGATAAAACAAGTGTGATTGAAAGAAAAAAAAGTTTTCCCTTATGTAAGACAAAATTTTCTTTAAAAAATGATCCATTAAATTTAGTAATCTAATAATGAAGACTAAAGCACACTACCACTACCTATCATTATTAAAGGCAATATAAAAACAGTTTCGTAACTTTCTGTTCCTCTTAGAACAAATAATTTGTAACTGTTTAGTTTTAATCTGTTTTCAGAGAAGGCAAAATAAGCATATTGGTAATCTTTTGTTCTAAGGTCATTTGTTATGGAAGTTATCTTATTTTTATTTTTGTTTAGTTGGCATTTAACACTTAACGAAGTAGATAAAATTTTAGGACTTAACTGGGCTGGTGCGGGCTACGAGAACGCATTTCATTTACACTCAAATTAAATTTTCTGATGAACGTATGAGTATGAAAAACAGCCAATATATTTTGCAAATGTTTTTCTTGATATATAGATATGTTTTAGAAAATTTTCAAAATTTGCTATCATTGGGAAAATTAAATGCTTTCAACCCTTTTCTTTTCAAATTACATGTTGCAATAAATAATATTCTTGGAAAAAATATTATTTTATACTCTTTAAATCATATTTAATTTTCAAGTGTATAAAGGTATATAGAAAACTATATAATGAAAAATTCAACAACTATGTATACAAAAAATGCCAATGAGTAAAATTGGTCCTTTTTTTATCGGCTTGCTTGACTTTAGCTCTGTTTTCTAAAGCATTCTAAATATACCCGTTAAGAACAAATATAAAAACCAACCTACAAATTCTGGATATACTTCCCTAGGTTTAGTAGAATATTTTATAAATTTCTTAAAATACATTATTATTTGAATTAATTATGTTTGAACATACATATCAGAATTGTCCAAATGCGAGCTTTTGTCGAAAACGCTCTTTTGTACAGTTATTCTTATCACCAAAATCACTTTTTGCTTCATATAAAAATGTCTGGAGCACTGTTTCATAATATGATCAGTAATTTGGATGATATTTTGGGGCCCAAGTTTTAGCGCCAATTGCTAAGCCACATTTATCAGTGGGGCACTAACAGAGACCACGTTGGTAGAAACTACTGAATTATTTTTAAAAAGCATCTGCTGAAAAACTGCGCATGTATTGAAGGTCACAAAACAGTAAGCTACCACGTTAAATCCATTGAGCTGAAAATAAAATAAGGTTTACCGAAAGTCCATCGGTAGAGGTCTCACATACTTCACGTCCCCAGTTAAAGGTTAAATATTATTTTACATTTTTAAATGCTACAATAAAAATTGTAAGGTTAATAAAATTGACAAATTAATGTAGGAATTTTTGTTTTCAACTTGATAAAAAAATTTCTCAATAAATTCATTATGTCAGTAGAAATTGATCAGACGGAAGATGAAAAAACCAAAAATTGTATATATTATTTATTAACTGAAGACTAATAACGGATAAAAATTGTAACTTATTTCGTATGTCAAGAAGAAAGTGATGAATTTTGCAAATTAATCTCAAACTCTAATTGATAAATATCTTAATTAAAATTTTCTTACAATTTTTATACAAAAAAGTATTATTGTTTTTAATCGATAGAGGATTTTAAAATTCATGTGTTTCTGTTCCATGCGGGTTTTATTTCGAAATTATGCTGTGGAAAATTTGAGAATAACAACTCTTTAGATAACAAAAAAAAATGATTTCAGATGATGTCACATGTCTTAATTTGAATAAAGGAGATTATTATATCCACATTTTTCCTAACGTATTATGAAATTATGTAATTAAAAACATTTGAAATATTTTCACTTAAACTGATCTGTTAAATTTATTTTTATTTTGAAATTAGAATAGTGGCATTTTCTTCCTATTATTGAGAAGTGTAATTCAGATCTTGAAAATATTGAATAAATAATTATCTTATTACTTATGCTTTCTATGAATGTTAAACAATACAATATAACATATATAAATTCAACTACAAGGAATTCTAAACAGTTTCAAATATATTATACCCAAATAAAAATTTCTATATCAGATCTCTGTTTAAACAGGACTTATGTATTGTTCTTACTGTATTATGGACTTAATAAATATTTCGTTATTATACAAATTATATTCCATTTCGATAGATATAATGAAACAAAGTATTTTATTGACAGATATGCAGTCTTTTCGTTATAATTCCATTACTTATAGAGATTATGCTGAATTTAAGCCCTAGTAATCCCATTATTGACCAATTTAATGTTAGTATTGATTCCATCCTAGAAAAATAGAGAAATGAGATCTTGATCCTATCTTCTGTGAATCTGAACCTACAAAATACCTATTCATTCTTTTGAAACAGTTTATAAATATTAGGATGTTTATCTTTCAAGCAATGCTATGTAAATGAATTGTTTGATATGTAATGCTGTTATAACTTTACTGTTAAAAACATTATTTTAACTAACATAGTAATTTTCATTATTCGTATTAGGAATGAGTACATTAAAAATAGTCTGAATCTCATAGAAAGATAATAACTAATTAAAAATGTGGAAGAATAAAATGGTTTGGATAATATTAGAAACGAAACAAATTAAAATAAATGCAAGGGCATTTTGAATTTATTAGAGTTTTGACGTTTGTAGAGTTTTTTTTTATTAATATTTAAAGTCAAGAAATATTTATAAAAAAATATTTTTTAATTAATGCATTTTTAATGACTAGAATATGCTGCATTTACTATTTTGAAATAATAATAACATTCCTAATATACAAGCTATATGCAATCTTGAATGTTTTACAACTATCCTACCAACGCATTTGGGTACATGAGCGGCCTTTCTCACTACAGGACAGTGTTGCAAATTTAAATTATAACCTAAGGGTTATCAATGATTAGTGTTGTTATTTAATTAGGCAACAGCCAAATCAGGTCAACCTGATCTTAACAGTTGTCAAAAGTCTGCCAGAGTATATGCATCATGGAAGAGATACCGCTAGATGATTCAACAAGAAATATTAAACTAAATAAGTTTTAAATAAACCCTGGACAATTGTCAAAGTCCTCGAAATAAATAAGATCATTGTACATAAAATAAGAGGATTCTAAAAGGCATGCTGTTCTTAAATCTCATCCAACTTTGAATTTTCTAAAAAAAGTATAATCTATAGATTAACTATATTTTCAGAAGTTTGATTTTTCGTAGTGATAAGTTTAAAAAAAAAAAAGGAAATAACTTGATTTTAGAGTCAGAAAGGCATATGTAGCCTACTCAGAGAAATCCAAGAATCATTCCATTTAATAGGATTCTTTCATTAAAAAAATCCTTTATTTTTCAGTATATTGTTTGAAAAATTTACGATTACCCTCATTACATCGGCTGTTTATAAACAATTTTCTTTTCATCTCTTTCAATCTATGGTATGCTAAAAAAAATACATTTGTTTCATTTTATGAAATTTATTCAGAAATTACTAACCATATTTTTGTGTTATAGGACATCAAATATTTTCATTTGTGTTATATATATATATATCCCATAACACATTTAACTTGTACATACATTTCAATTTAAAAGAAATAAAATATTTAATCTAATTAAAAATATACTTGCAATTTTCTTCATTCTGTGACATACCATTAAAATATAAAAGTCCCATTCATTGAATGGTGTGTTTTTTAAATTACCACTTATATTTAGTTTTACAAAAACAAAATACCTTTTGTTATGATATTTTTATTTCACAATAAACTATAAATAAATAAATATCTGTCAACACCCGCAGTATATGGTGTCTTTAAAAAGTATACTTTATTTTTTCCTTTTTACGATATTAATTAAAAAACTACAATAGATATTTTGAGTTATAGGAAACAAAATACGTTGGGTTATGTTGAGTATATTCTGTACCATTTTTTATCCAGTTTTTGCATTTATGGGTAGTATTTCAAGTTTTCAGTTTTCCTCATTCTTTGACGGATTATTGTAATAAGTTGTTAAAGTCTCATACATTGAGTAATGTTTTCTTTCAAAAACTTTTATGTATATCTGGATTTACAAACAATAAAATACATCCTGTTTTGGTATTCATATTCTACAATGCATTATGTTTTTTTTTTATGTTTTGATTTATAAATCATACAATACTCATTAAAATATACATGCACTTTCCCTCATTTTATGACAAACTATTAATTAACCCTAAATCTATGACGAACTAACTATTCAAACTGTTATTCGAATATCATCAACCTCTGGTATAGTGTGGTTTGGAAAGGAGGGTGCCATCTCAGGTGTCGTCGTCGTCATCTAATCGTGGTTCAAATTTACGAGGTCCATCCCAAAATAATCCTACAGTAGCTTCGAAACGGGATGTTAAAATAACTAAACTAAACTAATCGAATCTCACCTATTGTCTGGTGTTTTCTTTCAAAAACTACCACAAACATTTCTATTTACAAAGAACAAAATACCTCTTGTAATGTTATTTGTATTTCACAATATATCCTTTACGTATTTCCTGTTTCTGGCATTTCTGAAAATATACTTACGTTCTTTTGTAATTTTGTCACTCCACTTTCAAAACAGCACCAGAGCACTTTCGAAGGCCCGGTTTAAGTCCACTGTCTAAATAATCGATGGTTTCAGTTAAAAAGAACAAACATCCTATTTCCCTTTTTTACTCATTTCCAGCATCCGTCATCCTGCAGCAGATTTTGACATTTTGCCCCGAAACACTTTGTGCCCGAAATTGGAAAGGGGTTTCCGCTGTCAATATCTCGGTCAATAGAGTGGCCTGCTTAGAAATAGCCACGGGAACTATTGTATTTAAGTGTCACAAATGAGTCCAAGTGTTAAAGATTTCTGTTTCATGGAAAATGGTAAACATACATTTTTATTTAACATCTGTTGAGGTATATTTCACCACGTATGAAAATAAATTCAAAATAAAACTTGGCAGTATCAAAAATATTTTTTTTAAATTCTCAATAAACATTGATTCCTAAATTCTAAAGCATAAATAAAATTAAAATCGACATTAATTACATAATATGAATGTTTTTAATTTATTTCAAGGCTCGTTTTTAAAGAGAATTATAATTGATAAAGTAAGTGACATGATTGATTTGATGACATTGTATGTAAGGAGTTGAGGTCTTGTATTTAGATTCATTGAGATCAAAATTTGTATTAATCGACAATTCGTTTTGCTCGTATTGAATCCGAAACTGAGGATCAAACATTCTCAATCTGGAATTCGGCAGAATTTTGGATGAAATAAAAATTAAATTAATAAAATATAGTTACAATATCATTTCTGAAAGATATTGATATCATTTGCTCCTTTAAAAAAACATTATTTATTTAATGTGTCACTTGAACTTTTTTTCGATTTATAAATCAAAATGGAAATGAAGGAAAAGGCAATGTTCAGAACATGATTCAATTCTAGTATTAAAAAAAACTTTGAAACTGTGTATTATTGATTCAAAATATTCTTACAGCAGTTTCTCGTTCATTCTTGTTTTATCTGGTGATAAAATGCTCTTATTATTAATTATGTTTTTACTTTTTATTAATTTATATTAAGTATTTATTTTTATCAACACTCAATATTGTTCATCGTAGAAAAAATTTTTAGCTGGGTATATGGACTAATTTCCTAAAATAAGTATTTACTCATGTGTTTGTAAAGTGTTACTTTTAAAATTAAGCTTATTAAAATCGTTTTTTTACTATGAATTATCATTTATAATAAGTAGTAAAATACCAGTAATAAAATTTAAATCAAAGCTTATTAACAATTATTTTTCATAAGAGATTTATTTAAAATTAAAATATAAATTAATGTTAAATCTTCAGATTTATACAAAAAATTATATTCTCATATTTTAAACTTTATTTTAGAACTGGAGAACTCCAATATGAAATATAGATGGAAACGAAGGCAATCTAAATCATTAAATCTTATGTGACGGGTCAATTGTAATAGCTTTAATGTGATGTCTAAATGGCATTTTTATGTACTGAGCATGTGTCAAAGTCTTGAGGATCCGGGTCAGACTGGTTGATAGCGCATAGAATTCGCATCCCGTAGGTTATGAGTTCTAAACCCACCAACAGAATTATCCTCTTGTATGAGGTGGCTGGTGCACATATATATCTGTGATACTCACAATATCCTCCATGTTAAGAAAATACCACCGGGGTACTGGTTCCGGGGTGATCGTTTTCTGTTTTGGGTCTAATAGCAATTTGTGAATTAAATGCATGATTGAAGTACATGCCATAAAAATAATTGTGGCGTGTGAGAAGCTAAATCATACACTTGGCCCTAGATAGAAAAAAAAAGAGACACTTCCTCGTCTTAAAATCGCTGTCTTCGTCAGCGGTTTTTCTATGACAAGTGCCATTAGAAACAAAAATAACAGAATTTTGCGGTACAATTGTCTTCCTAATGTCCTTCAGATATTTAAAATTCTATCATTAAAAATTTAATCAAAATGAGCAAAATTATACTGCAAATGAAATTAACACTATATTTAGACAACCATATTTGACTTACAATTGATTAATGTTACAAAAACCAAACAATTTAATCAGTAAAAATAAATCAACCGAATATACCATCTAAAATGGCTTGAGTTAAAATCGAATATGGATTTCATATGGAATTCGCATTTCAAGATATCGAAAATGGAATGAGGTGTAGTAAATTAATTATAATTTGTTTTCTTCTTCCATTATCACATTGGTAAATGAAGAATTCTGTAAATGAAATTCAATATGTTATCATTTTTATTAATTATAAATATAAGTATTTAAAATTACTAAAATTAAATTTTCTTTTAAAAATTTTTATTATTATGAAGTATAATTTTCTTTTAAATAAATTCTGAAATCTCCAATTGGAATGCTAAGCCTTTTTAAAGAAAAATCATTATGTTTTCAATTTCATACAAAAAATCTTAAAATTTTAAAGAAAACTACTGATTTCAAAACACTTATTTTCGTTTCCTTTTATTATTCGAAAGCATATATGTGACCTTTTTTACTAAGTCTTTTCAAAGCAGAGACTTAGGACATCTTAGAAATGTTTATAAGTTCTTTGCTGTGTTCCATAAAATTCCTCGTTCTTGTTAAAAATATATTTAAATATAATAAAAAATTGCTATTGGATAAAAAAAAAAGCACTATTCTAAAATATTTTTAAAGTTTGCTTGAAAATAGCAACTTTTCAGGCTAATCAGAAACTTAAGGATTCCACGAAGAGGTGTTTTTTTTTTTTTTTTAATGTAGAATCAAGATCTTCATTTGCTGAAAGAAGTTTGTTACAGCATATACACGGATAGAAGATTAAAAACATGACAGAAAAAGTAATTTACTTTGTGAATATAGAATTAACAAAATAAATATAAATATAAATTTTATTTTAATTTCTCTGTCAGTTTTCAAAAAAAGTTAGTATAAGAAACTTTAAAAATAAATAAATAAGTCTTTATATTTTTGCAATAGGCCTATGCAACCAAAAATTAGGAAGTTAATTCCGATTTTGTATCATGTATCCGTCATGAATTTAACGGTAATAGGTTATAAGCCCTATAATCTATGATTATAACCATGATTATAATTCTTAAGTTATTTTTGGAAATATGTTCCATGATATCAATTTATTTAGTAACTAAAGATATGAGACTTTTATTTAAATTATTATATAAATTCGAAAAAGAAATATCCTTAGATTTTTTTTTCAAATTTCAATTCAATTCAATTTTTTAATGGTTGAATGATTCATCAAGTCGTATATAAAGTGATTTCAATTGTTCAATGTTTTATTTAAAATTTCTTTGAAATTAAAATTCTTTTAACTCATGCAATTTGGAAATGATCATCTAATAATTAATGTTATCACACATATTTTATTTTGTGTTTAAATTTTAATGTTAAATATTTAATGACAGGAAGTTTGTTCTTATCCTTGTGCAGATATAAAAAACTATAAAATATAATAATTAGAATAAGCTAAATATGAATTATTCATGTAAAATAAAATGATAAATATTGTTTCAATGTCTATTATATGCAATACTATTAAGAATGAATTTTAATACTTATTCGTACAAACTGTTCGATTTTATTGTGAGAAATTAAAAAAAAAAAAAGAAATTACTCAAACCCATGAAATTTTGCCTGTAGCATCGATATAACAAAGCTTAGCCTCAACTTTCGATAAATATTTCCTTCCATGCTCATATCTTCTGCATTAAAATCATTATATCCTACAACTCCTTGAAACCAATTTCAATTTTCAATAATCGATTGTATATCTTCGCTTCACCTTATTCCAAAATTAAACAGGGACATACGTCTTCCTGAGAAAGTATTATAGAAAATATGGCTCTCTCAAAGAATATTTATCGACAGAATTCTTATGAAGTATTAAATATTTATACCATACTAGAACTTGCTCCTCATTTTAACTGTTGAGTGCACGTTATTCTTTAATCAGTTTAAACCCTCTTCTAACCAATAACTTGAGTACACTTTATCGTACTTTAAGTAAAGAAACTGTGCTTGAAAATGCAGCACAATGCTCCACTTATCCTTGGTTTTGAGAAGCAAGAATGTAACATTTTCTCGGTAGTACAGCATTTAATGCTTCATAGATGAATACTTAAGTTTTCATATAGTGTTTTATATTCTGCTTGCTAGGTCATTATCTCTCTACAAAAAGCGAATTCAAGAAAACTGTATGAAACCAGTCCAAAACAGTGGTTATAATTACTAATTGTAGTACTGTTATTTTACTTGACAGCTACAAAACAAATATTTATCAGAGGCGTTATTACTTTTTACGGACTAAAAGGAAATGAGCACCAACCCTCATCTAATTTGTGTGTTTTAAAAATAGATTTAAGTACACTATAAAAAAACAATTTTGACATTTGCTTTTCTAAGTATGTTTTAAGAATAATGGAATAATTTGTGATGCATGTGATATACATATTCTCTATTGTTTTATACAATATTAATTTAATAATGTCTAGTAGTGCATTTTAACACTTCTTTTGAAAGAAAAATTATTTGAGTTTAAAAGACAATTTTGGCAGTTGAATCTGAAAAAAAATAGAACAAGATTTAAACTCTAACGCTATAAAAATGCTATTTATTTATTTAATAGTAATTTAAAAGTTCATTTTATTTATTTATTTAAAAGTTCATTTCTAGATCATATAGATACCATGAAGAGAAGCTCTATAGCAAAAAGTTATTATATATATATATATATATATAT
>JAPMOQ010065516.1:739101-765089 GCA_026543055.1 Argiope trifasciata | reverse complement strand
AGTAAGTTCTATAATAAATGAGAGGAGCCAGATCTCTATATATGAATAAATATATAAAGTGAATACAAATTTTTTGTCAAACCATGCATCTCCCTAGGGGTACCTAAAAATTAGGATGAGATGCTTCAGGCATGGTGGTTGAATCTCGGCATTCTAGTGGGGACACACAAAGGTTGGGATCTGGCTCCTCTCATTTATTATAGAACTTACTTCCTTCAGAAAAGGTGATACTATATCCGGTTATGACTTTTAGAACTCAACTATAGTTCTCGCAAACTTTACTGTCCGATCATTCAGAGTTTATTATAGGTGTGCCTTCGGTCGGGTCGGAGGATCAATGGTATGTTTTTGGCATTAGATCAGATTTAAAAAATAGAAGATTTTATTTCTGATATGTATTCAGAATATGCCTATTAACTTCAGAAAAACATAAACATCTAAAATGTACTCTTTACACCCAAATCCATCTATTTAAATATGAATGATTGTCATGGCAATGGCGTTAAGTAGATGCTTAACGTTTATTTCTTATAGCCATCATCGGTTTAGGTAATGGTCCTTTCTAAAGCCATATTTCCGGTCATCGGTGTGAGCGTACTTCAGCCACATACAGTTCTCACTTTTCTTATATATCCGACAGAGAAGTGAGAACCAACCATTATACCACAAGTTCCTTAGTTCCATAATCTGAATTAACAAATACCTATGAAGAATTTGATGATTATTATATTTTTGTAATCTAGGCTAACCAAAATATATGTGTAAAAGTCCAATAAGAAAAACCCAAAATAGCCTTCGCCTGTAATTTTCTTATATTATATCTTTAATCTGTGTTCATAATACTCTTCTGAATATGTAGTTCCAGTTTCAGAAAAAGAAATACTTCCTGCTTTGATTGATAGAATGTAACATGATAGTTTGCTAGTAATAGCAAAAAAAAAGGAAAATTCTGAGTGCATTTGAAATGTTTAGGTCTGTACAATGATATAAAACACTCTTTATTTATTTTATTAAGTTACTATTTCAGCGTTTATGTCTTTATGTCTTTAACTTTGTCTGGCCAAGCGGTTACTTGTCAATTTCTTCTATCTGAAAAATAACAATATTTTTACTATTCCCGAGGCATTTCAAAACTTTGCTCAGATGTTGCGGTTAGAAGAATTAAATATATTAACCTACGATTGAAAAGATTGAAAAATTTGATGGATAGGAACACCGTCAAAAGTTGAATGAGACTGTAAATCAATTAGAATGAAGAAATTACAGTTGAGATTTTTCCTGATTTCTATTTCAAGGAACATGACTAATTCCATCAGGTCAAACTGTACTTGTCAAACATTTTTATCTAAAAACTAATAATGCTTCTACTGTCTATCCTCAAGGCATTTCATAAAGCTGGGCATAATACTTCATCCATTTAGAAACCTCGATTAATTATTTTTTATTGTGAAGCAAACTGGAAACTTTCGTTGGACAAGGTCACACTGAAAGTTGAAATTAGACACAAATACCAATACCTGATGAAACTATGTCAGAAATTTTTAAAGAAGCAATATTACAAGTAGAATAGCGATTGAGTGGTTAAATTAGTTCAAGTTTTCTCTTAAAAGAAAGAACGTTTATGATATTTTTATCAAGAAGAAAACAAGGTTAAAACCTGTATTCACTGCACAAAGTTTGATTTTATTTTAGTCAATAATTCTAATTTAGAATGCATCTAAATAACTTAAGTGTATTTATATTAAAATATGCCATTATTTAATATAAATATGAATCTATTTTATATTTATTTTAAATAAATATGAAGTAAAATAATTTAGACAGTTTAAGCTAATATAAGTTTATTTTATACATTCTGAAGATTTTAAATACCCATTTTAAGCACTAAATAAATATTTAACAAAAAACTGTATTAATGGTATTGTGAATTTAAATATTTGGATTTTATATTTTTACAAATTTCCTTTTATAAACCTGAGAGTATCCTTTATTGTTAAAAAGGGCAATAGAAAGAAGAAAATTTTTTCCAAAAGCAAATTATCTGATTCATATTAATGGGTAAAGAAATAAATTTCGTTTTGAGTATTTTTTTCTTTTTATTCATAGTGCTATGAAAATATTTGGATAATAATGTAGCTAAAAAATAGAATAATATTGCCATGAAAAAAAGAAAAAAAAATTTAGTTTGCCTATTTTTTTAAAGTATGTATTTTGCAAAACTTACTTTTAAAAGTTATTTTCTAATTTTGAAAGTATGTATATTTTTATTTCCAATTACATTTTTATATTCACTAAAATATACTATCCAGAATTTAGCACGGATTTGTCACTATGTTCTGATTTACCAAAATTTGTATCTCTTATTTCAAAAACACAGCAGACACTGATACTGATATAAATAGAACTTTTTTAAAACGGAAAAAATTTGCACCCTTTTTTAAACCATGAGAAAGAAAAAACTGTAAATCGAGAACTAGATCATTGAAATACTTTTAATGGTTTATTTCAAAAATTATCATAAGTAAAATTAACAATAGTTTCTACTTTAAATAGTAAGTAAACAATTCTGATTTTTCAAAATGAGAAATAACAATAAATTAAAAAAAAATACTTAATAGGAATAAGCCCATTTCCCCTTAAAGTTTCACCTTAGTCGTATATACTGTTGAGGAACCTTAGAATAGAAAGTGTTTTAATTTTATGAGAAATTATAACTTCCAATAAGATTGTCGAAGAGATAAATGAAAATTAGATATTATATTAAGAAAGTCTTTACTCACCAATCACCGAAAAACACACACTTTTAGTTGTACAAATGAGAGGAACAACAGCAAAAAAAGCCAGTTTATTTTACTTCAGTGTCAGTATAAACATCTACAGCAGTATAATCTGCTAATAAAGTCTAAAACAGTTTTGGCAAATAAATTGAATTTACATATTTCCTTTTTGGATGGTAAAGCGTTTTTGCTTATACATCAACTCGCGACTAAAAGTGAAAAGATTTATACTCTCCGAGAAACCACGTTTCTCCTTCTCTAAAACACAGATTATTGGAAAATAAATAAAGAAAGACTCTTATTTTCGGTATTTTATCAACGTCATCTTACGAGACCAAAACCATATGATGTATCACGTGATGTGTGACGCAACACGCTTATCTTGAAAGTATTTCATGTTACTGGAAAGTTGTCGGAATTTTTGAACCTTACAATAAATAACGTTAAAATTTGATTTATTATATATATATTTCTGCTTTGAGGTTAGTATGAATATTGATGTATAATAAGTATTAAGGGAGTTGCTTTGTAACAAAAAGCCGGATTGTTAGGAAAAATTCATGTTTTTTTTTAACAATATGAATATACTTTTAGATTCATAGGACAAATTTAATTATGTCATATCAAAGCTATAATGTTGGTTAAAATATGGAATTTTGGATTTGTACAGTTATAAAAGAAAATTTTTTCATGTTAATGTGGTCTAATTTTTAAAAATAATTTTATTTTGGGCTTATTTTCAAACTCCTTAAAAACCCTTAATTAGGGTTTTTCCCTAACTTATTATTATTATTTACTAATCTAGTTTCTTTCTTTCCTTTTTTTTAATAATACATTTTCGATTTGTAATGCACAATTGTTTTACTGATTCTCAAACTCAGTTGCCATATTTGCATAGATCTCTGATTTAGTTTTTAATTAATTTTTTATTAAAACTAAATAACGATTAAATTAATTTTCATTGCTGTGTAACAGGAAGTTTCCCAACCAAACCTTTCATTACCGGAGCATACAGGAATGCATAATACAATTTCCGATATTTTTTATAATTTCTTGCTATTAATATTTTATTGAACATTTCAAGAAGTGTTAACTTAAAATAATTCATTTTTGAGTGTATTACTTTTTTGAATTTTAGCTATATAATTTTTTTTTTGCTTGAAATCCTTTTATTTAATAATGAAAATGTACGAAGAATTTTTATTTCTCGGTTGAATTTTTCATTTCAGAAATAACCGTGGTGAATTTTGCTCACGAATTTTTGATGAAAGTTCTATCAAAACGCAAGAGTGAGTGGTCTCATCAAAACTTTCTAACATACTTTATGGTTAGCTTGCCATACCAGAGAGCTTCTTACATGATATTTGTGTAGAATAATGTCATCGTAAGGAAGAAAGATTTACAGTAATCTGTATTAAATAGTGAATGGGTGGACGTCAGAGGTCCTAGGCATTGGCATAAATTTGGCAATCATTTGGAAACCTGAAACATCGAGAACTTTCCTAATCCATCCATTGGGAGTCGAGATATTTCTTGAATGATCCTGATTGGTCTAGAAGGTATAGCCCCGCCTTCCATCATTATATTAGAAAGTCAGTCTGCGTAGTGTAATCTATAGGAAAAGCAGAAGACCTGAATAGAGATTTCTTGAAGGAGATCAAGCCGAATCTGAATGGTCTATGCAATCGAGAAGACAAGAAGCGCTGTGGTGTTGAATCAAAAAGATCTGAACTGAGAGGTCTTGGAAGCTGAAAAAAGTACGGCGGTGGTCTACTAAGTAGACCTAAACAGAGAAGTCTTGAACTGAGGAGTCCTGAACGGAGGACCACTGGGTGGCGTATTCTAACGTAGCCTGTGTCGTCGTCGGGAATGTAGCTTTCCTGAGCCGAGGAGTAGGAAACAAAGTAGCAGCAAAGGTAAGAAGAGAAAGTTGTTCAGCCTGTTCCGGAGTGACCTCCGCGAGTGTAGAGAAGATTCCTTTGGCCTTTCGGTATTTCTGCCTGTGGACTACTGTCGTTATCGTGAGTACTGTCTGCAGTAGAATACTGCTGTTTGTTCTTCTCGGCTGGATACAGTTGTCGTTTGTACATAATTGTCGTCTCTGTGCTGTAAATATTTGTCGTCTGTGTACTGTCTTGTCTTCGTCCTGTAAATAAGCGTCATCTGTTTTGTGACGTCTACTAAATGACTGATCATTGTGTTTGTTCATCATCTTCTCACACCGTACACACCCACTATACTCGTAAAAAAACTGGATGGATACAAGGAAGGGAAATTTCATAACAATATATATATACCGGGTGGCCAGAAATAAAACACCCCTACTCTGACCTCCCTGGATATCGAACTACTCAGTGTAAAGGCTTGAAAATTTGTGGACATACTATTCAAAAAATGGGGAAACGGATTTCACGAAAAAAAAATTTAGTTCCAGAAATCACCGATAGGTGGCGCTGTACCACTGGACGTATGCTGAAAAGACACAAAAACACGTTTTAAACACATTTTATTTGAAAGTACCAAGCATACATGAAACAAGGACGTTATCGATGCAGGGAATGCTGCTCAATATGGTTCCCTTCCTGAAGATGTAAAATGTGAAGTCTGTGGACAGCTTGTTCAACTGCGGATCGTAACTGGTCATCTGAGATGCTTCTCACATGCAGACTGATACTCTCTTTCAAATCTGCCAAGGTTATCAGACGTTCTCGATAAACAAGGTTTTTTAAGTGTCCCAAAAGCCAAAAATCACACGGATTAAGATCCGGTGAACGAGATGGCCAAGTTGTCGGAAACGCGCGACTGATTATTCTGTCAGTGGTGAAATGTTGGCGAAGAAACTGTTGCACAGGGAGTCCAATGTGTGGAGGTGCTCCATCTTGCATAAAAGTAATGGTGTCAAGGCATTGGCGCTGCTGCAAATGGGGTACAACAAATGTTTCGAGCATCCTTTTGTACCTGTTGGCCGTCACGGTACATGTCTCACGGCCATTGGAAGTAACCTCTTCGAAAAAGAACGGTACAAGGATGAATGTGGCTGTGAATCCACACCAGACTGTAACTTTCGGTGAGTGGAGTGGAATCTCTTGGAAGGTACGGGGGTTTGTCGTGTCCCATATGCGACAGTTATGGGTGTTCACTGTTCCACTGAGGTGGAAATGGGCCTCATCGCTCCACAGAATCTGCCACGGCCACGATGCATCCACTTCAACTCTAGCAAGAAATGTCAATGCAAAGGTCAGTCGCATCTCCCTGTCTGTGGCCAGCAATTGTTGATTAGGGCGGATTTTGTACGGGAAACAATGCACCATTTTTCTGAGTACGTTCCACACTGTGCTATAGGGAACACCCAAGTGTCGTGACACTGCACGTGCACTACTGCAGCCTAAAACATTATCCATTGACTGTTCAACAATACCGGTGGCAACATCTTCAACGACATCTGAACAAACCGGTTTGCGTCCTCGACCAGGCTGAACTCCAAGATGTCCAGTTTCCTCGAATCGAGCGATCATTCTCCTGAGAGCTTGTGGAAGCAATGGTCCCTTACGCAAATCCTTAAGTCGGCGAAACTCTCGAAGTGCTGCTGGAGCATTTCCTTTATTCTCGTAAAACAACTTCACAAGCAAAGCGCGTTCTGGCAGCGTGACAGCCATCACTAATAAGAATGACATTCCCCACCTTTTAACTTCTTTTATACCCAGAACATGGCTTCTAACCATGCTTTATGCAAATTTTTCTGGTTACAGTATGAAATTGCAGTTACAACGGGAGTTCTAGCTTCTTTACTATTTTTATTTTCCATAAGGGGCAGAAAAATTAAAAAGGAAGCATGGAAGCATTCCATTCCGCATAAACATTTTAATTTTTATTATTATTTGTGTCTTTTGATCATAGTTCCAGTTGTGCAGCGCCACCTATCGGTGATTTCAGGAACTAATTTTTTTTTCGTGAAATCCGTTTCCCCATATTTTGAATAGTATGTGTACAAAATTTTGAGCCTTTACACTGAGTAGTTCGATATCCATGGAGGTCAGAGTAGGGGTGTTTTATTTCTGGCCACCTTGTATATATATATATATATATATATATATATATATATATAATACATAAATTTTGGAATGAAAATTTTACGTGGGATGTTCAAATGAAATGGGTAGGAAACGACATTGTGGGTATAATCAATACTTTTTTCAAAGTATGGACTAAAGGCCCCAATCCAAAGATTCACACAAGCACATGAAATCGCAGAGAGATATGTCTGGGCTATATGACAGATGGTTGAGCTGTTCCCGCTTGGCCAGTTCCATGTGTGTAATAATGGAAATGTGTGGATGTTCGTTATCAGGGAACAGAACCACACTCCCCTGTGAGTAGTTTCAATCTTTTGATTTTGACGTACTTGCATAGTCTTCAAGTGTCTCTTCAACTGTCGAATTTGACAATGAGAACGCAATCACATTTTCAAGCATAGCCGCGTTAATTAGACGGCTCTCTATATTAAAGACATTGCTTTCTCCTGAGCATGCGGGTGTTCGTGCATACTCTGATATAAGCCGGAAACCCAAATCGCATCCCTAGATGACTCGCTACTTTCTCTCATAGCGGCATATGCAAATATGTGAATGGTTACGTTGTTACGACTTTATGCACACTTTCATTTGAGCAACCCTTGTGTGAAATACAAATTATATTATTCCAGAAAGTTTTTACTCATATTTCTATGATTGAATTCTCCTTTCATTCATATACATTTCATCGTGTTTATAGACAGATTTGATTTATTCTCACGTAGAAAATATTTTTACAAAATATGTGTTAGATATAAAAATTTCATGTTAGAGAAAAATTTCGTATTAGACATAAAAATGTACTCAGCAGATAGAAGCGACATTTTGAGTTGATTTTTTCTTCATACTCGAATCGTAACCTCGAATATATTTTTGTTCTCCAGTAAAGATTCATATGGAAGGGTGAGTATTGTTCCTAGAGTTAACAAATTTACTCTTGAATCAATGTTTTCTATTAAAATCATCTCATAATGTTGTTATTTAAATTTATTTTTAATACAAGTAGTTAATTTCATGAAATCTCGCATTTATGCATACTATAGGTTCTATATTTTAAAATTTGTCCAGAATTACATTAAACGGGTCTTGAGTTATATGCTAATAGTTGCTAGCTGAATATAAGAAATTAATAATCATCTTATCTCTCAAACGGAATACATATTTTTTCTTCAACTTGAATTACTATAATTGATTTTACATGAAAATGTAAGGATCTGTGTAATCTCACAACCTATCTATTGTTAAGAAAAGCGATTTGAGAAATTCAAAAAAATCAATAAATGTTTAATAACATATTTTCAGCAGATATATAATAAATTTCAAATTTTATCTAAGTACTTATGCTGGTAGATCAGGTAAGCTTAAGTATGTCTAGACTAGGAATTATAATGATTAATAATTTTAAGAAACGTGGCAGTCAAAGTAATTCAGTATGAAATTTTGAATATCAGTCAATATAAGATTGAAGAAGTGAAAAGTGTTCGTGGAAATATAATATATTGCAGAATTAAATTTTTGAATAGGTTTTAAATGAAGTAGTTTATTACAATCATATTAATTTTATTTTAGCCTTCGAATCTATTGATTATTTTCTAAAAAGTTCCTCAAAGTTACCGTCTATTTTTACTTTTTGTTAATATATGAGAAATTTGGGGAGAAAACTTTTTTGTGAAAATAACATATAAATACATGTTTGAGACCAGTGACTCCAGAGATCACTTGGAAGAAATACTGATGACATTCTCGAGTTGAAATTCGATCGGTCTTCAGGTGTCTTAAAGATTTTTTTGGAAGCTTTAACATCAACCAGGATACACGAAGGGGAAAAAATTGGAGAAAGAATACAGAAAGAGAAAAAATATAGATAAAACGCTGGAAAACAAATTAGTTTTTATGATAACGAATAAATTCTTCATTAGCTATGAATCCTGTTATGCGGAAATTTGATATCAAGGTTATAATAATATTTGATTCATTGATAAAAAAGAAAAAAAATCTAAAGAAATTTTGATCCACCAAATCATCAATTTATTTCCAGATGACAGGGCCCAGCTAATTGCTGTATAATCAGAGAAAATGACCATCAATCAGCTGATTCGCAAATTATTTTCATTTCTCCTTAAACATTTCACCAATACATACTTCCGATGTGCAAAAGCACTTGCCTGAAAAATTCTTTTTTATTCAAAGAACAAAAAACAATCTCATGGTGACACTGTAACCCAAGAGATAGACTGAAAATAAACCAGATTTGAGAAATTTTGATTTAAAAAAGCAGTTGGATTTCAGCTGCCTATGATGAAGAGACATTTAAAGAATTTTTTAAAGCTGTAACTTCAAGAATAATTTAAAAAATAAAGAAAGAATAAGAGAAAAAATATGAACAATACAGCTTAAGAAAGAGTAAATACTGAAAAAGGTGGAAATGAAGATAGAATTAAAAGAGGCAAACTCAGCTGCAAAAGAAAGAGTAAAATTTCCACTAGATGTGAATCCCATAATCCACAAATCTCATGCCAGAGACAGTATATTTGATTTATTGATAAAAAATGGCTTAAAGGAATTTTAGTACGGCAATTAATTGTATTACTCTCACACGGTAGTTCTCAGCTAATTTCTAGGTATTTCGATAAAATAACTAAGAATTATAAGTTGATTAAATATATTTTGCAGAAATTATTTCTAATTCTTCTAAATATATTTCATTATATACACACTAACATATCACCAAGAATATACACCTAAATAGACATAAATCACAGATATTCACTTGGTGAGACAGTAACACTAGAAATCGCCTGGAAAAAAACCCAACCGAAAGCTTTCTGGAGTTGAAAATTTGATCAGTCTTCGGCCGCCCACAACGTAAGGGAATTTAAAGATTTGTTTTAAAGATGTAACTTCAACTAGGATTCAAAAGAAGAAAGACATTACATATAAAGATAAAGGGCAGTTTAAAAAAAATGGAAATATTATTTTCTCGAAAATAAGGGGGAAATGGAAATAGAATTAAATGTAACAAATTCAGTTGCAAAAGTTAGAGACAATATATTTGATTCGTTGGTAAAAACGTTTTTGAGGAATTGTGTAAAAATTAATCATTTTATTTCCACATGAAAATGGTCAGCTAATTTCTGTAGATTTAGAACAAGTGATCAAGAATTTTCAGCTGATAAAATATATTTTGCTTAAATTACTTTCATTTCCCCTTAAGATCTCCTTAGCAACTGCTCACTAAATAACCATCAAGAAAATGCTCTGATTTTTGCTTACTTTTAATACATGATTAAATTATCAAGACAAATTAATTTTTCTGGCTAAAGCAAAGGAATGCACATGGTTGAAACAGTATCTCCTGAGATCAGCTGAAAATAAACTGAACTAAAGGCATTTTGAATTGGAAAATTCCATCAGTCTTCAGATGCCTACTATGTAGGAGGAATTTAAATATTTTTAAAGCTGTAACTTCAATCAGGATTCAAAAGAAGAAAGAAAGAAGCTTAAGAAAGAGAAAACACTATTTTCCTGGAAAACGTGGAAATTGAAATAGAGTTGAAGGGAATAAACTCAGCTACAATAGAAAGAGTAAATTATCCATTGTATATGAATCATATAATGCAAAAATTTGGTCACAAAGTTAGAGACATTATGTTAGACTTGTTGGTCAGTTCTTTGATAGGAGTAAGCCAATGACTGCCAAGTTCGTAAAAGTGACCAACACTTATGCATTGATAAAACAAATTTTGCTGAAATGTTCCAATTCCTTCGTAAAGTATATAATCAGATCCTCATCAACTATTCTATATATACTGGTTGTATTTGGAAGCATTCTTCATCTGATTTAGAAACTTGTTTCAAAAAATTTATCAAGATAATACAACTTTTTACCAAATTTGTCATATAATTACTATCGAGCAAATGAATCGACGAATGAACAAATTGATTGAAAAAGAGGAAATAACAAATGAAACTTGCAGTTAAAATATTAATATGTTATCGGTTATTTAAATTTTATAACTTATCATTTACTAATTCTGAAAATATGAATTTAATTAAAGCAAACTACAACAAATTATTCATATACACACACAAAAATGTTTACATTTAAACAAAAAGCAATCCTTTTGTATTTACATTATAATTTAGCAAAAACACACAATAGAATATTTTGAGCAGAAACGTAAGATAATTTGAATTTTAGAATTCCAATAAAATAATTTTAATAATTAAACATTAGCTGAAATCAAAAATTTATCATTTTTTAGCGTGATAATCATTTTCTTATTTTAAAAAAGGAAAAAAAAAATCCCAAAATAAATATTTAAGACAAACAACACAAAATATTTACATAAATACATCTTTCAAATCTGCTCTTATGGTATTTCCATATCTTCTCATTTATTTTAAACTCATATTTAAATCAAACTTTTGGCTTTTAAAAGGTAACAGTGATTTCACTCTTATTTGAAGAAAATGTATCAAACTTTTTATGTTCAGAAAGAAAACTGCAGTATTATATAAAATGCAATCAAACAAATATAAGTCTTTATACAAATATAAATATATTATTACAAATTTTGAAAATGCATTAGCATAACTCAAGCAGTATACAGTTTTCTTAACACCACAAAAATATTAAAGAGAATATAAATAAATGAAATAATGTATAGTATTAACAACCTAATTCAAATGTTTCATAAATCAAATGAAAGCGCAACAAGGTGTAAACGCAAAGCCAGTTTTGTTTTTCCAATTTAGAATACTTTAGTAACAAAGTTTATGTACTTGATTTTCTTCATGGTGACAAGTAAATTAAGAAGGGGGAAAAGAAATGTAAGATGTATTCATGGCAGTTTGTTTCAGATTTAAATGTTTGCTAACCATCAAAATACTTTATGATGTCAAATTATTTTTATTTAAGAAGGGAGTAAAATAACACCAAATCGCTCTATTTCTTTGACATTATATCATATGGTTCCGTTAAGTTTTATATTCGTAATCTGTTTTTAGATTATTCTTGCCCTTAATTATTTATTCTCATGACCTTATGGTAAATCAAATTTTATTATTAATAAATTTAACAGCAGTTTTGATAATATATTTTCAGTAATATTAATTATCCTTGTCTTAGAAACGTAAATATTTTCTTTAATTTACATTTTAATAAGAAGATTCATTTCCTTTTCATTAAATTCAAAATGTTTCCAACAAGTTTTATTTTGCATATATAAAATTTAATAAATATCAAATTTCTTCAATATGCCATGTCATGCTTCTTTAGAAAGAAAGTTAAATTTTCCCTATTTTGACTTTTCTATTCCTTCATCTAAATTATATGTTTCTTCATTCGATTACACACACACACACACACACACATGATCACATTGCATCTGTGGCTGAAATTCAATTTTTTTTTCATCGCATTTATACTGCAATCATTTATCACATACGCCTCCGATTCTGGTGATGTCAATTATCATGCGTTCACCGATATTTTATTTACATTTAAAATAATTAAGAATTATTAAAGAGTCTGTATGCAAAGACAAACAATTGTATCTGTTTCCGCCATTTTTATCTTATATTAATTATTATGATTCCTAGACATCCTCGTCATTTAGCCTGCTCTTACAGTTTTCTATTTTGAGAAAAACACTACTTAATTGTCAGAAAAGGGAAAGAAAGAATTCTCTAATATCAGTGTAATTTTCGGCAATTTATTCCTTAATGGAGCTCATATCTTCAAAATGTATCCTCACGGTCGTTAATCCCACATTGTGAAATAATTCGAAAAATCGATACTTACTATCAACTATTTTTAAACATTGCAAAATTTCCCATGCTGAAATAATGTAACTTTTCAACTAAATTTTATTTCAAATAAAATTTCAAAATGTTTAATCATATCATGAAAGTGAAACTACTCTCCCTATAGTTAATATTTCAGATATATATCACAAATTCCTAATATTAACCACTAGTCCAATTTAGTCAATTAAAATATTTAGCTGCAGTCAACAATTGATCAATATGAATCAAACACTGATGAAAAAGCTTTCAGATCAGGCACTACACACTTAGACACTTAATAGATATGGAAAAGTGACTCTGCAGCAAGACAATGCACTGGTCTTGGCTAAGAACTTTTGCTCTATTCACAGAATTCACTCTATTTTGTCCCTTTAGATTACTCTGTATATTCTCATCCATATCTTATCCAGTTTTTCGGCTTTGTTCAACGATTATGAAAATGTATGTAAACGGCTAACACATATTTTGATGATGTGAATTATAAGTCATCTTCTTTCTGATATTTCTTCTTCATCTTTTAAAAGAATTGCTTCTAAAATGCATATCAGAGATAATACCTATCAGAGATAATACCTTATTGCCTGTTTCTCAAGTTACAATATTTCCTTTCCTTTAAGGAGTGTTAAGAATTATTACCCATTCATAATTTTTATCGTGCTAACCAGGTTTTATGTCAAATACAGATATTTGATTCCAATTTCCATTCGTGAAAAGTATGTCAAGAAACATGTTAGACTAGACTCATTATTCCACTTCAACAACTGAACCCATGGGGACATTTTATTCTAAAAACATGCATATACAACAAACCAATCAGAATGATGTGTGAGTATTCCTTAAATATTTAACATCGAACTATCATGCGATGTGATAAGATATAGCATGTCACAATTGATTTATGTTAATAAATTTACATCTATTAAAATATTGCGAGGATCCCCAGCTCAAATAATTATGCCAGTAAAGCATATTTTTTTATTTCAAATAAAAACTCGTGATGTTTATATGTGTCATTATTGTTCTGCACACTAGATTCCGTTCCCCATTTTGAAAGATATTATTTTAGATAAAACTTTAGAATAATTCATTTCCTTATTTATATGAACTTGAACAATTTTTCCCATTTATACTGAAAATTTGCATATGCAGTTGACTAATTATAATACTCTATATTCATTGTACAAATAAAATTAAAGATATTATTTTCGTTCGTTGTGATGTATTTCGTCAAAGATAAATAACATTACTTATTTAATGCTATGAATATGGCAAGAGATATGTCTTCTTTATAATTCTTTTAAATCTTTATACTTTATTAATACGCTATACTGACGCTCGATATAAAATTTCTATAATTTATATCAATAATAAGTTTAAAGAAGACTTAACACTTAAAAAAAATTAGTGCTCAGTTTTATTTCCTGGAGAAAAAAATTGATAAAATAACTGGATAATTTTTTAAAACTAAAACAATTTGAATGATAGCATCTTAAAAAATAATTCCAAGTTAAAATGGAAATATATCTGATAATTGAAGTCGTTTAAAATTCAAATCTGTGAAGATTAAGCTTTTACCATTCAATGATTTTTAACATTCTGCTTCATATGAAATATAGTCACGGATAATAAAAAGGCTGACTAATGATTAAAAAAACTGAAAAATGCTATGAAAAACGTAGAAAACATGTTGATAACTATGCGATAAGCTTTTTATAGCCTCTTGTCCGCGCCATATTCTACGACAATCAAGATTTTCTTTAAGTTCCACGAACCCTTAATGATGTACTTGTTCAAATATATGCACTTTCTTCAATTTCACGTCTTTTTGGCTCAACTAATTGGGTTTTTGCCTTAAAGCAATTCTTCATTAGATTTTTTTGTAACCAGCTGAATGAAAAGGTAAGAAAACTAGAATGTACTTATATACTGTAATGGTGCCACAGAAAAGTACAGTGAATGCACTAAATAAAAAAAAATTCATAACCCTAAAGAAAGATGTAAGAATGTTTTTTTTCTTCCCATCATTCTCCTCTATTGTCGTCAAAATTTGTTTGGGCTAAAGAGGTGAACGCATACAATAAAAGTAAGAAAGAAAGTATGCAAAAAAGGAAAGGAATCACTTACGAATTGCGTGCAAAATAAGTTTTTTTTTCTTTCTTATTCTTTTTTTACTTTCATTTTTTCTATTAATTCAAGTACTGGCATATAGGCTTTTTGAAGCTAGTTAAAAATGTTTTAAAAACATACTTCTCTTTCCTAAAAGCATGCAGAGTCAGTAAAAAGATGTTTACTTTAGAATGCGTTGAAAAGAATGAGAATTTTGTTTTCAGCTGAATATAGAATGATAGCGAAACAATTTGGAGAAAAACAAAATAATGAAAACAATAAAATTAATTACTGTTTTCAGCTCCCTAATGGGTTATAAATTGAAAAATTGAGCTAAGAGCAATATTAGTAATAACTGAAATTATCTGGAACATAATTAACTTCAACAAACTGATAGCGTTTAATCAAAATCCGTTTCTCTCTGATTTTAAAATATTGTAATCTTCCAAAATTACCAAAAAAAAATTAATAAATAACATCAATATAAAAGTAGACATTTTGAATTTATTTTAATCAATCAATAACATTAGCTGATACGTAATTAACTTTTTTATATTAGTATGTTTTATCAAAATCAGACACCCTTCTATTCTCCAATATTGAAATCTTCCAAAATTATTAGAAATATAATTAATTGCATCAGTATGCCCTTTAAAATTTTCAGCCCATGAATAAATAGCATTAAATTGTATGTAGTGAGCTTTTTCGCATCAATTCTTTAATAAAAATTATTCCCTCATCTATTTTCCAACATTACAATACTTTAAAACTATCAAAAATATTAAAAAAAAATCACTTACATATCCACACTGAAATTTTGAATTTCTCCTAATTACCAAATACCGTTAATATTGTTTTCCTTTCTAAAGTGCTTCACTACCATCTTCCAGTTGTACAATCCCACCACAATTATGAATATATTATATATATATATATATATATATATATATATATATATATATATATATATATAATAAATTACATTCATAGAATTTCGAACCTCTCCCAATCAATAAATAACTGCATTAACTTCTTCTGATTGATAATTTTGTAAAATTGCCTTTATCTTCAATTTAAGCATTCTCTCCAAAATTACGAACCAGTGGATTGGCTTTCATAACTTTCTTCCATACTCTCTCATAAACTTGTTCTGAAAGAGGATGCCGTTTTGGTACACCATCGTTACGAAATATAAAATTTTTCATGAGTTAGGTATTTTTATTGAATCTATCGTGTCATTCTTGCACTACTTCACTAGTATACAAAAATCAAATTAGTATTTTAAACAAGTTTTTCTTAACAGATTGAAACAAAAACTGGACACGAAACGCCGTTATAGTCAACAAACCACGTACTAGATATCATATTTTCAACATATTGCATTTTTGAATTATCGTATTTACATGTTTCTGAAGATGCAGACCGACAGACAACTAATCGTTAATTCGATTTCTCTGACTTAAGTATTCCGATTAAATTTGACTGGTGTCTACATTACAGATGGGAGTCAAAATTTATTTATCTAGTTATCTTCGTTTTGTAATCATAGCTTTAAATGATATTCAAACAGCCCGACAAACGTACTTCATCTGAGCTGATTTTACACAAAATTTAATATAATTTTGGGAATATAGTGAAAATATGCTACACTCAAAGTGTTTATGAGATATATTTGCCAGAGACAGACAGACGGACATTTTTTAAAAGTATGTATTTCAAATTCAGAATGATCAAAAATATAGAAATATGTAAAACTCTTGAATTCGATTTATTTTGACAATTGTTATAATTACTCTATATTACGTACAAGAGAAAGTAAAAATATAATAAATTACATCAATATGGACTTTCAAATTTTGAATTTCCCTTAATCACATCAATTTTCACTCATCAATTGCAAAATGTTGAAATGTATGCATAATAAAAACTTATCTACGCCTTAAAATTATCACAGTCAGTTATTTTCTTCATTTCAAAAGGAAAATAGAAAAGAAGACACAAAGTACAGACTATTCCTTTCTGTATAGTAAGAGTAGAAAGAACATAGAAAGCAACAAAAATAGATATAAATTGAAGAAAAGTATTCCGAATTAATAAAAAATGACATAAACATTTTTTGCTCGGTATTTTATTCTATCATTTTAGTTGATTACATCTGGGAGTTAGATTTATAATAAAAATACCATACAATCACATTGCAGTCATAGAACAGTCTTAACATTTCTTCATATTTCTGATCACATTGTCTTTGTTTTTAAATGCGTGGAAGAACTTTCAGGAAATAAAATTTTTCGATAGTCATAATCCCCAGGTAAGAATATTTATTAAGATTACTGTAATAATAGCAATGTTTGAAAAAGTTGGAAATGATTGGTTCCAGTTCAGTTGAATTTTATATTTTAAATAATTAAATTGCTTACAGGTATTATTGGTATTTTTTATGTTTTAATAACCAAAATGGTATTATCAGAACTATAATTTCTATTACAGATAAATAAAATTATCATTATTTCTTTTGCATCCAGGTTTTTGTTTGTATAATGGATGCCTTAATTGATTCATTAATCAAAGTAAGATTGATTTAAAAATCATATAAGATATATATAATATTTCATTGAATGGAACGCACGATAGCAAAAACAGGAACCATAGTTTAATCCTAAGGACCATTAATCTTTGACATCAGGAACTACAGTTCATTCATTAAGGTCAAAGATATGACAACGTTATTCAAAGATACAATATCTTCTGTAGTCACGTCCGGTTATTAATTGGAGTAGGATGGCCTACCCCACAATGATTTTGTACCCCTAAGGAAACTGAAATTCACTCTTCATACCAGTAATTTTTCATTCACAAATCTGAAGTGCACAAACGAATTCACAAAGGTAAACTAAAGTTAATATATCATACGTTTAAAACAGAGTTTCGATTATTATTAAAAAAATGCCTTATATTTTGGGAAAAAAGCAATTGAGGTTAGTTATTCCTATAGCTATGAGGGAGGGAGGTTGGATCTTTTTAAAATTTTCTGCCATGGATACCATATCAGGCTCAAGGCATACGTTGTAATGGTGTGGCATCCTCTTGGCACTAGTCAATCGCAAGCCCCTTTGTCATCACAAAATAACTAAAATATTCTAGTAATAATCTAGAAAATTCAAATTATCTAAGAAAATCATTAATCTATTGGATGTTATCTTGTATTTATAAATTAACTAATTTATCTGCGTCATTTAAAATATAATTGAAATTTTTGCCTTCTTTGGTTAAAAAATACTTCTTAAATCAGGTATTCAAAATAACGAGAGAAAAAAAAATATTTGAAGATTGCTTAAAAATTATTCTGATACATCATATACTTGAAAATTACGTTTAGTTTGGTATTAATTATTTTTTAAAGTAATGAATGATCTCACCTCTAAACTATTGGATATGACATAAATGCTGAACATTAATACATAGTGAAGTTCTATACTCATGCAATTGAAAGAAATAAACATATGTTATCCCGTTTTGAGTATTGAGATGAGACAGATTATAGGATTTTTTTATTTCCTGTACTTGCAGAGAAAGTCTACCATAATAATAATCATAATATTAACATCAATAAGTAATTAAAAATCATTTCATAAATTTAAGTACTTAATAAATACAATCTTTTTATACATTAGGAATAAAAGAGTTAGTAACATAAACAATTTTATTACTTTAGAAATCCTACTTTAAAATATTTAGCAAGCTTTTGAAACATAATAAAAATATTTACAAGAAAGCTAAATAATATAGTAAGTGACTGAAATAATTAGACTTACTTTTTAAGATGAGGATAAACGTATTGGATTAGAAAATCTAGTGTGAAAGAAAAAATACATCAACAGTAATTACATGTGACTAATCAAACAAAATATAATATCAAAAAAGCTGGACATTAATGCTTTTCATAATATTACGTCTATCATGAACTTTGTTTGAAGTGATTTAATATTTAGAAAAAACATTTATATATAAGGGATATAAACAAATTCTGTTAAATAAAAATTAAAAATTAAATAAATAAAAAATATATTATATTAATATTTTAAATTCGTATTACTGATAGCGTATAACTTACAAAGGGTTAAAATGGAGGTAAGCCATATTTCATACACATATCCATACATACACTTAGACAATCACAAACATGTATAATTCTAATTTATCAATTCAAAAATTTTCTTAATAAATGTTATTATTTTCCTGATATTCTCGAAAAACAATTCCTCCCACTTTATTCCATCTTGAAATTATTACAAGGAAATTATTTAAGAAATAAATAATTTATTCCACAAGAAAACAATATGTATAAGGGTTAAACAATACATTGAGGATGCTTAAAGGAACAAATGCAGAAAATGGTGATACATTTATAGGACATCAAATTAACAGCAGCCCAGCACAACTGTTTCAGGGTAAAATAACTGGAGAACTCATTCAACAAAAAATAAATCCATATCACAGCATCATTTTAGCAGTGCCAAACTTTTAGAAGTATTCTGGTAAAATTTTCTTCTAAAATTCACAGAATTCAAATTCCAATAGAGATATTTCCATTATTAGATATTTTGCCTCATACACCCACAGGATAATTTCCTCAGCAATACGTGCATGGTAATCATCTTTTTTTTCCTCACTTATATTTCAAAAAAAAAAACATTGTTTCAGTTCATTTACTTTACTCTTTTGTAATAACCGTACTGTACATACCAGTTAATGAATCTAAAATCATTTATTAATAATTTTAGATTTTAAATTTTTGTTGATTTATATGTCAAATTCTAAGGAAGGAATTTTCTTAAAATAATTAACAAAAAGGAATGTTATATGATCAAAAAAATGTGCAGATAAAAAGGATAATAATATGAATATATTTAATTTTTACTCCGAAAATTCATTTCATGCTCAATTATGGAATAGTTTGTTTCATAAAATACAGTATAAACTAAATAAATAGATCTGTATTGATTTTTAATCATTTCTTACGAAGACTCTAAACATTCTTTACACCGAGAAAAATTTCCAAAGCCTTACAAATATGAGTTTATATTTTTTCAATAAGTTCCTAGCTTTCGAAAAGGATTTTAAATTTTTAATTGATTTTAAAATAATAAGCAAAAATTGTATATTCTTGCTTTAGGATATTGAATTTTTATATTTTAAATATAAAAATACTTAGCAGTTAAATGCGTACTAATAGAAATCTCAAAAATATTAAAATCTGAGTCGTTTTTTGAAAGCTTTCCATCATAAATGTCAATCAAATAGGATTTGCTCATTCCATAAATTAAAAAAAAGATTTTTATAATAAAAACAAAGGTGTATATTATGCTTTAGTAGTCAAGCATAATTGTTTTGTTATTTGTAATAATTTTTGACAAAGAAGCCCGTTTTGTCAATTATACTAATATAGCTGTAGTATTTAAAAATTTTATTCCTAATGATACTAAATTCTCTAGTTTAGCCATATGTATTAATAAAAAAAGGACATATTGCAAATTTTTGTCATGGTTTCTTATTTTTATCATAGATGTTGATATTCGTGTTTCCAGGGAAAGGAAGTGCAGTAGTTTCTGCGGTTAAAGACGCCTGGGCACCAAGAGGGCAGAAGTCTGACTTCTTGCTCATACGAAGAGGGCACACCATACTTTTCCATAGCCCCTTTTTACAAGGGGGGGGGGCGCTTTCACACGCCTCATAGATAGAACACAAATGATGAAAACCCATGCCTGAACTGAGACTTGTAAACGGGATGGCCAGGTCCCGGGAAGACGATCTACCTCTATGCCAGGACACCAGCTTAACACTTATGCGTTAGAATTCATTTATCTAAATTTCCATATTTCTACTTGAAAATATGCATGTATGATTCAAACTATAAACAAATATACATCAAAACTTTTGAGCAAGAAAAAGTAGTTTAAATTACACATTTTAGAGTCAACAAAATGTAAAATAATTTTAATTTACTCATTACTTTTAATAAAATAAAAAAATGATTCCTGTCAATTTGTACATTTATATTGCTTTCCATTCGGTCAATCTTTTTAAAGTAGATGCATTAATAATTAATATTGTTATAATATCCGTAAATTAACCTATAAAAATTTTATAAATGTATTTCAAGAAAATGATGGAGATTAGAATCCATGTTTTCAAAAATGGATGGATCCTTTCCATGAGATAATGCCCATGAGTAATAGCTTTACCCACAAATAAATACATAGAATTTGAATGTGAATCATATCAGGTTACATGTTTGAAAATAATTTTGAAGTAAGGAATTTTCAAGCAAGTTTTGGATTTGAAATAAGTTCAACAGTTATAATAAAATTAAAATTACAAAATGAAATAGCAGCATATGCATTTTTCGATATACATAGTTTTCATTATTGTACATTGTTTATTTCGGGCCATTTCATTTCTAAATTTTGAAATAAAAAAGAAATATTAAATTTTTAAAAAAATAGAAAATAAAACCTTTTTTTTGCAAATTCAACTTCCTTAGCTGAACTGATAGAGTTAATAAATTTAGTTCAACAAAACAATAGATTCCTCTTTCACGTGGTTAAGAGTTCACGTATATAAAGAGAATTAGAAAATGTAAAGTGTATGTTATGAAAAGCATGGCAAATATTTTTCTCCAGATATTTTGAGCCATTAAGAATATCGAACAAAGACTAAACGAATAGTTTACATAATTTACTCAAATATTAGAAAGAATAAATGGATGCTGGTGAGTTTCTTGTATAGAACAATGCAATCATGTGAAAGTTACACAACAATCTATTAAATTACTGCTCTTAATGGCTGCATTATTAGGTTTACATTATCCTACCGACGACGAGCATTTCCAAGTTCTTTTTCACCGTGAAAACATTTTGCGTATTTATTTTATCACAAGCTAGCGAAAGCTGATTACACGAACATTTCCAAAATGAGCTTAGCTAAATCAGAAACTACCGGAGCAATTTGGTTGCAGAAACCACAAATAAAATATCTTCTGAATAAAGTAACTGACGTCAGCTGTTAAATGCTATTTTGTCTTCATAGATTTGAATACACCTAAATTAAATACTGAACAATTTAAATTAAGATACGTGAAAACGACTTAGCACATTAGGAAAAATCCAAATAATATTTGTAATAACAAATTGTTGTTAGAGAAATAAAACTACGGAAGATTTGTTCATGGTCTTAAATAATAAACTTGATTGAAAATAGTAGTTTTGAATGCATAACTTTATTATTTTGTATGAGATAGTTTCCGCATTTATTAGATGTTAATTAATTAATGATTAATTACTTAAAAGTCAAATCAATCGATTTGGATACAAAAGTCACAGATGATGTATTTTCTGAATAAAATAAATGATGACAGCTGCTAAACATTCTTTTATCCGTTCATAACTTAGAATACCCCTAATGCTCATACTACAAAATTTATATTAAGATATATAAAACCGACTTAGTTTATAATGAAAAACCCATTACATTTTAATTAATAAATTGCTTTAAATGAAATAAAGCTGTGTAAGGTATATTTATAATCTTACATAATACACTGAAATTGAAAAGAATAGTTTTGAATGTATAATTTCATTATTTTGAAGGTGAGGGTTTCAGTGTTTATGATAGGTTAATTAAATAGAAATTAATAGAACCAAATAGTGGACAATTAATTTGAATACAAAAATAAGAAATAAAATATTTTCTGAATAAAAAATAGATATCAGCTGCTAAATTTCTCTTTTATCTGTTCTTAACTTAGGATATCCCTAGTTCAAGTAAGGCAAAATTTACGCTTATACACCTAAAATTTTTCGTGCTTATTATGAAAACTCTAACTGCAACGGGCATTAAATGAAGTAAATCTGAGAAAGGTTTGTTCATGATCCCAAATGATACACTTAATCAAAAAAGAATTATTTTAAATGTGATGATTTCCCTTTCTATAATAGGTTAATTAAGTACCGATAATTGTTCACTACCTGTCTATTCGGTTACAAAACGTACTTATAAAATTTCTTCTGAATAAAGTAACTTACGCCATTTGTTAACTTTTATTTTATTCGTTCATAGTTTAGGATACTAATAATTCATTGTCGACTTTTCATAAATGTATTTAAATCAAAACCTAACTTTTTACAAAAAATTCTAGTAATAGGTTTAATAATAAATAGCTTTATATGAAATAAGACTGCGTTAGTGTTCGCGTTCTAAAATAATACACTTGATTGAAAAAAATAGTTTTGAATGCATAGTTATATTGCTTTGAATATCATACTTTCAGTATTTATGACAGGTTAATTAAATAACTATTAATAGCGCTAGCTAGTGGTCAATCAATTTCGCTACTAAGACCACCATAAAATATTTCTTGAACTTAAGTTAGCTGTTAATGCTCTTTTATTTGTTCATAATAAGAATATTCCTAATTCAAGTACTGCAAAATTTTCATTAAGATATTGTAAAGTTAACCGAGCTTATTACGAAAACTTAAAGTATCGTCTTTAACAACAAATAGTTTTTAACGATGCGAGGGTGCGACAGTAAACTTGAAAAAAAAATAGTTTTGAAAGTATAATTTCATTCTTTTGAATGTGATACTTTCACTATTCATGATAAGTAAATTAAGGAAAGATTAATAAAGTTAATTTGTATATATGTCCGACAATCTTGGGAAATTAACATTATCTGATAAGAAGGAAAACGTGCAAAATACAATAATGCGGGTACCTGAATTTTCTTTCATGGCCTCCATTTTACTAACTGTTCCTTGTAAAAACAAACAAAAACTAAATATTTTGTTGCAATTAAATATGTTAGATTCAATTTCTGCATGTATGTCGATAGAAAAAAAATTATATATAATACATTTGATATGCCTACATAAATTTAATCATCCTCTGCTGCAATGGTTTCTTTACATGGCCATGACATGTTTTTCCGGGATGGTAACTAACGCATTCAGCTTTCGTCACAACAGAATAAACCTTTATATTTATTTTTAAATATTACTATCTCTGACTCAAACTGATAAATTAGATGATGTGACATGATTCGAATCTATATAAAAGTTAGTCTTAATTGTATCTAAAAGAATTATGACGGACATATATATAAATATATGCTTGCCTAATTATTCTGTAATTTTTGAATTTTTATTATATATCTTTTTAAACTTCACAGAACCCTTTTTCTAACACTTACCTTCCTCAAAAATATCATTTTTTTCATGTTGTTATTTTTTTTCTCCTTTTTCAGGCAGATGCCAAAGATTGCACTTTTTGGTTTATTTTTCAAAAATAGTTAATTGCATATTTTACTATGAGCTTTTATCGTTGTGATAACAACACCTTGAGATACTCTAATACATCCCATGCAACGTAAGGTGGTAGAAGAAGTAAAATCTTAATTTTATTTTGTGGGAAACAAATTATTGAATTTTTTAAAAATTGATTAAGAATAAAAATTGAATTTATACATCAAATTTTGCATTATTGAATAGATATTAGAAGTATATATATATATATATATATATATATATCAAAACACACATTAGAGTATTTATATCTTCAAGTTTGGTAGCGGTAAGTCAAACGGTGTAATCTTCATAAACCCTTATAAATTAGTAAATGTGTATGCTGTAAATTTTTACTGAATTAAAAAAAATAACAGAAAAATGTACTTTTTATTTCTTTAATACGTTTAACCTTCCAGCTGGCGCAGCTGTCATACCAACATGAGAGGTCGCGCGTATTTCTCCCATACGCTATAGTAAAATGTACATTTTCAAAGGCGTAACTATTGAAATTATAATGTAAATAGCTTAGGATTAATAACTACAGTTACTTTAAACATTTTTTATTTATAAAGCAGAAACAATATAAACATAGATTGCGAGAACAATATAAAATGACCACATGTTAACTGAATTGATTTAAAAATAATATAAAAGAAATTGCCAATATTTTGACAGAACAACTTTCATATAAAATACAGAAGTGCAAAAAAAAAAATACAGAATTCGTCGCATTTTCCATTTCTTCAATACCTAGTTCGGCTTTTCTCTTTAGCACCTTTAATTTTAAACTTGTCTAAAACAATAGATGTATTTGTAGAATCATACAAAATCAGATATAACAAAAACTCACATTAACGGGCGCCCGTATCTCTAAAATACAAATATTTGATCGGAACAGATCTATTAACACCAGTAACATACGAGGACAACTGAAAATAAGTCAAATGGAAGGGGGCAAATAGCCAAGGACAGGTGTTCCCAGCGCCACCAGATCTAAAGGTATAAAACGAAATTCATCCTCTCACATAAACGCGCCCGCTGGAAGATTAATGTCCATTAGGCGATTTTCATGTATTAAATATAAGTTAGAAACGTCTTATGTTTCTATGATAGCTTCTTCGTCAGATAGGGTCTTGAAATCTAATACGTAATTATTAATATTTATTACTGCATATTAATTTGATTTATAATCAAAATACATCTCTTCATATACAGTTATTAATTATATAAAAATAATTTTTGCTATAGAAGATACTTTAATTCGATTTTTCATTATTTTATCTACATCAAAACTAAAAATGTGACAGTTTATCCCTTTAGATACCAAGAAGATTGAATCATCTGAGTTTACTATAGATTCTATTTAATCTTTATTATGAGTTTACGTGATCTATCTTATGCTAAGACATGTTATCTTCTCAAACCTATTCAATTTATATATATATATATATATATATATAAAATCATAAAATTATTAAAACAATCAAAACACATTTCTTGAACAACAAAATTAAAACGAAACCGAATAGGTTGAAATCGAAATTAAAACTCAATTCAGCATTAAACGCTAAAAGTTCACAAAATGAAAGGTAAATGAATAAGAACCAATTAATGAAACAAATCCACAATACTATTTTCAAAGAATTATTTAAACGAAACAGAAGTAACTACGGAAACGAAACCAAAACCGGAATCGAAACTAAAAAGTCATTACTGATTAAACAAGTTTTAAGAATTAAAATGTTTTTAAATCAATCATTGTATTTAGAGAGCGCAAATGCAGCTACAAATAAAATACAAATGAATATAAATTAATTAACAAAATAAGACAACCGAATCAAAATAATCAATAGAAAAAAATAGTCAATAGAAAAGGAATCC
>JAPMOQ010065516.1:711296-724101 GCA_026543055.1 Argiope trifasciata | reverse complement strand
GAAGTATAGGTTATGTTGCTAGAAAAGATTGGTTTTTTTTAATATTATGCATCATGTACAAGTAGAATTATATATTATATTTTCATTCAATAGCATTAGCACCGTTCTTTTCTATTTATTAGATATATTGAATGACGATAAAAAAAATTAAATAATTATTCAGATTTGAGTCTAAGTGAAAGAACAAGTTTGGGTAAAATCATAAATGTTTCATTTTTGAAAAATGACCTGTAGATAAATATTTCAGTTTTAACGGAATAAATATTTTTACGGTATGTGTTAAAGCAGGGATAAAGATGTTTATTAAAAGATATTTTGTGTTATATAGCGAATTTTCATTTGCTTTTTATATTATTAACCTGAGTAAAAAAATTAATATATTAATAGCGTATTGAAAATCAGTTAATAAATTTATGAAAACTTTTATACACTGTTAATTAAAATTTGTCAGAACTGTAATATATATTAAAAAAGAATTATTTTCTGTTTTCTTAGTGATTTATAACCACGTTATCTCTCATATCCTAATGAAAAATATGTACCTTGTTTTTGAGTTAAGGAAATCTATATCATATGCTGAGAAATAGTGGATACCTTTTGGTGATGCAAATTTTTTTGTGATTTGTGTTGAATTTGGTATGTAAAGATATTGCAAACGATTGTAGAAACCTTTGCTTTGCATTTATTTTTTAAAGAAAATATCACATTTTATATTTCTTTTATTTTATCCAGTCACGTGCTAAAAGTTGCATTTCTTTAGATTTAATTTGTGATGATAGTTTTTTTTTTTTTTTTTAATTTGAGCTTCCGTCATTGTTTTTTTATTTTATCCAGTCACGTGCTAAAAAACCTGATTAAAATAATTTTTTAAAAATTCGTTAAGAATAGAAGCTTAAGTTATACATTAAAACACTGATTCCATTAGCTAATTTTTCAATCTTTAAATTGATGTAAAAATCATGTTTGTGCGATAATATTTTCGGAAGTTATAGCGGAAAAACGTCGAAATTTCGCTTAAATTTTAATTAACTCAAATTCTAATTAAAAATTCGGTAAAGGGCTCCGAGGTGCACATTCCGGACCTCCAAAGTATACATGTACCAAATATGGTAGCTGTAGGTCCAACGGTCTGCATGTAGAGCGCCAACACACACACACACATTGAACTTTATTATAAGTATAAATGTAAAAATTTAGATATTTCCAATGCAAAATTTATTTTGATCACCAGAAAAAAAAATATCCCTTATTTTCTTCTTTTTTGCAGTGTGCGATATAAGTAACAAAAAATTCCGTCTAATATCAAAATTATGCATACATATTTAATAGAATGAGAACCGTATTATTGGCCCCAAATATCGCTACAAATTTCTATTTTTCATCTATTCACATATATACTAAGTAAACACATTGACTGATTCGTTAGATACTTAATCCGTATATGTCACAATCTATCTACACAAAAAGAATGATACAGTGACATTTACTCGATAGAAACTACCCTTCTTAGCACAAACATGATTTTTCAGATAGACTCATCTTTATCTTATGAGCTAAGCGGATTTTCTTTCTAATATAAGATTAACCAAAATTTCAGAGACAATTTGATCAGAGGAAAGACAGAACTTATGCGAGAGAATGTTTCAAGAGTTGCCGAGTAAAATAAATCGGCTTTACTTTCCGAAGAAGCGCGCGGTGTATTAAAGCTTTGATCTGTGATCTTTATTTCCAACGTCAGTATTACGTGAAAAAATGGATTTGTCAGTATTTTAGCCTTTTCCTTTTACAGTAAATGCGCTGAGAATTTTAACTTTTTATATTTTGAGAATGAGATAAACATATGGTGAAAAACATCGATTTAAAGAAGCAATATAATCATCAAAATAGAAAAGAAAGGTAATATAAGATTATATAAATGAATTTTAAACCTTTGTACTTCTACATTGATTAATTTCAAATAGTTTTTAGAACATATTGACAGTAAATTTATAATATGTTTTTGGTTTGTGATTATAAAAATGGTATTATGTAATCATTTTTAGCTCACTATTTCCTGTGATAGTAGAATAATATTCACTATTTTAAGAGCTTTTTAACAAAAAAATTTTTTTTTTAATATTTTTAATTGTAAATTAACGGTTATTAATGTTTATTTATATATTTTAAAATAATAATTACATTATCTGAGAGTGATATTAAAAAGAAAATATATCTATATTTCGAGCTTCTCTAAAAATTATAGCAATATGGCATAAATTATAGACTAAGTAGTAGACACTAATTAATATAATCTATAAGCCAAATATATGCTAAAGAAATTTTTAAAGACTATTATATTCTTTTTTAATTTGACTGTTTTTTTTTTTTTTGAAAAAGAATATTGATAATTCAAAATATTTGATACTATTTACTCATCCCAAAGATTTTTTTTAATTCGCATTTCAGATGTTTCATGAGTAGTTAGGCTTAAAAAGACACAATTTATTTCAATTTAAGATAATTGCCTTTCAATTAGATCCAAATCCAAAAGAAAAGAAAATCGTGCTGTAAAATACAATTGAAATTAAAATATTTTACATATTTTAAATAAATAATAATTTAAATATTTTACATTAATTCATTAAAATATTTTACATTCACTTCATAATAACCATTATGGAAAACATATTTCTCACTACTATTTTTGAAATTTTTTTATTTCTTCAAGAAATAATAGATAGATTTTTGCTTGGGAAAAAAAAATTTTTCTATTTTGTGCCAGAATCGATTGTTTCCTCTCTAAATGAAAATTATATAACATAAATTTAATAAGCAAACCGTTCCTTTTAAGAAAATTTATTTTTATAGCGCTAATACGCGTTAGATAAATATGCAGAATAATCACCGAGAGTTGAATAAAATTAGAATTTCATTTTTGTGCTTAATTTCTTTTTATCCCTTGTCATTTCAAAACAATATGATTAATAGAAATAATATATCTTTTCGATATTTTAAGAAAATAAATTTAAAGAATAATGCATCTTTTGAAAAAACGCTTTTGCAGTTGCTAAAATCTTTCAAAACCAAAAATATGCTAGTATTCTTGAAAAAGTAACAGGAAAGGAAGTTAAAATTATTCGAACAATAATCTATCAAATGAAACAATATACTTTATAGAAATCTAGTACCAAAAATTTTCCAGGTTATGAAAAGCTGTTTTTTTTTAATTTCTCATTTCATTCATTTTTATATTTTATGCTGTACAAATTTATATTAAAATTACTACAATGTGCATCAAAACAAAAATGCATGTTACAAGGTATTTTTGTTAAAAACTAATAGAGTTCCAAATTTTCAATGGATATTCTTTTGCAAAAATATCTAATTTAATCAAAATTTATATTTAGCACTTTGATACAACACCCATTATTTTTTAGAAACTCCTATATTGTATATCCATATATAATTTGCTGGCACTATTTCTAATTAGAATTCATAGTATTATTGGGTTTCGTGCATTATATTTCAAAAATGATTTATTACACATATCTGAATTTTATATACGAAGATAATCAAAACTATGGTATTTAAAATTGCGAGTACTTCCTCCTGAACTCGTGGAATTGAATTTTCAGGAATTACAGCTCAATGCTTTTATTGGTTTATACGTGAAATGAAATCTAATCAAATTTTGTGTACTGAATGTTGGAAACCGACGATAATAAATGATTTGAAGGGAAATGAACTTTTACCGAGATCATTTTCGTATAGGATTTTGTTTTATACTAAATATAAATATACTTTTTTCAAATATTTATTTTTAAATTAGTCGATGCCAGTCACTTGATTATCTCTGAGATTATTATATTTGCGGTTTGAGTTACTCATATGATTAGAAAAAACAATGATGTGAAATTCATCTAATCGCTTATCAATTTAAATTATTATCCCTTGTCATCTATGGAAAATCAAGATATGAAGGAATGAATATCCTTTAATTTAATAAATAATTAATTCAATTAATAATGCGAAATATAAGAATATCTGATATAATGAATGGCACACGTATAGATATGATGAAAATTAAAACAACATTGTGTATGAATTATTTTAGATATTCATTTGGATTGCTGATTTAACTTTCAATTTAACAGCGAAATCCCCTAAATCCAAAACGGAACCTTATTTTCCGTAAAATTGATCGAAAAGTTTTTCAATTTATGTTATTATTTCTTAACATATATGGGAAAATCTATTAAATAAAAATTATGATTTGCAAAATCTTTTAGATATAAATTTGTATATTCGATTGATTATCAATGCATCAGAAAAAAAAAAGAATCTCTAAACCCTGAACCAGATATTATGTTCCGTGTAATTTATCAATGAATTTTTTTCTTATTTAAGATATTATTTCTTTATATAGAGAGGGGAATAAGATAGAAACGAAGAAAAATGATACAATGTAATAAATTATTTAATTAATTAATAATGCAATATATAAGAATTCCAGGAGAAACTGAAAGGTAAGCGTATAGAAATGATAAAAATTAAAACAAAAGGCTTTATGAATTCTTTTAGCTATCCATCTGGGCGGCCGATATGACACTCAATGCATCAGAAAAAATAAGTATTCTCTAAATCCTCAACGAAACATTATTTTCCGTGCCATTTAGACGCCGGTCCATTACGGAAAATAACAAACGTCGTTCGCTTCTGAAAATGAGCAGCACGACACTGCAGAGAAAGAAGCAAAAACGGAAAGCATAGCAGTTCCGAGCTAACGAGAACGTATCATAATGGATTGGGACTCAAACTCTTGCAGAAGATGCGTTGAGAGGAAAACTGGTCTCCGGACGTGTGGAGAGCCGGATTCGTTTTTGGGTGTGAGAAACACAAGCAGTTTTGAACGAGAGGGCTTTTTGTTATCGAAATTGATTTCGATACAGCAGCAAATGGGAAGATCATTTCAGTAACAATGCGGCAAAAATAATCGTTGTTTGTGACTGTTGCTCTGGCGATTATTTTACCCTCAACAGTTATTGTTTTGACAATCAATGTTTGCTTATGTAACTGAAATAAATATTTACTTTTCAGTTTCACTCAAACAGTTATGGGTTAATAGAGGTTTCTTTTAATTGCAAAGTGGTTTATAAGGTATAATTTTTTCACTTATTTACTATTTACAGATTAATTATTAGAGACGTAATTAAATATATTCCAACTATTATTGAGTATAAATGAAATTTATTTAGAATCATTTCGTATTTTGTTCTTCTAAAATAAGGATCCTTTCTATTTCATTATAAATAATAGATGCCATGTTTTTCTGATTTTCTACTTATCTTTAAGGAAACATTTTAAATTGTATATTTGCAGAATGAAACTCTTTTGGTATGCATTTTTGATTTGTTATCATTTACTCTACCTCTAGATAATTATACATAACTTTGTATTTCAAAGAAAAACAAGTAATATATAATAAATTAAGTCAATTCCTACTTAGGTCAACAAATATTTTTTTTTATTTTTACTACATAAATAAAATTAATATAAACATGTATATACATATGACAGAATCACAATATTAAACAACAAAGGAAAGTTTTGTTCGTTTACTTATACTCTTCGCCACTGACGGTATTTATTCTAAATTAACATTCTGCTAAATATCTTATATATTTTTCTCCCATATAAAATTAAAATCAACTAATTTATCAAAGAATAATTTATTTTCGCTGTAATTGATCTCGCACTCTCAACCTTCGCATGAAAAATACTGAGATCTTTGCATTTTACAGATTGAACTACAGCCTGTTGATTTCAATTTTCATTGCGAACTACTAAATTTCTATTTAAAATATTAAAAACAAATTAAATCTAAATTAATTATTTGAATTATTAATTCTTTGAAAAAAATAATATTAATATCGGGGGCCATCCATTACAAATTTAAAAAAATGTATATGAGCTTGAGTAAATGAATGAAAAGTACTTTATTAACGGTTGAAAATCTGGGCAAGTTATATAAATATATACAGAGAGATTGTGAACTAATAGTTGAAATTTAAAAATATGGGAATTTGAAATTCGTCTTCACGATTAACTGAAATAATTCATCCCTAATAGAAAAAACATAATTAAACTATTATTCGTTAGTGTTAAGTGTTTTCACGTAGATAATGTTTTTTTTAGATATGCATTAATTTCAGAAATGTATATATCTTATTATATGTATTTGTTATAAAAAATTTTATTCTCATCTGAAAAAAAAAGGAAGAAATATATTAAAATTTTACTCATTGCCGTCTTTTTCAAAATATAACGATTGATATTAAGTGTCCAATCATATTAATTTTTAGATTTTTTTCAAAATTTTTATCACCCGCTTATAAATGATTTAAAATTAATGAATTTTGTTTAACTGCCTCCATGTTCTTTTATTAAACATTTTAATCAACTTAAGCTCAATGATTAACCAAATTTTATTCGAAAAGGATTTATCTTAATTCTTATTTTGATTTTTTAAAAAAAGATATATTATTACTGTAATTACAAAATGCATCTAAGCTGTTTGTTATCGTATCGTAAAAATTGATATCATATTGAAATTTAAAATGAAGATGGAATAACTTATAAAGTGTACATTCTTATGCTGAATGTTTTACTTAAAATTCAAAAATAATAATTTGGTGTTTAAAGTCAATAATTTTAATAATTATGTCATAATTTTATTAGTATAAAACGTAATAAAATTTCTCATTTTGATCAAGCATTATTCAAAATCTGTGCGGATAGCACCATATTGCTATTTTTTTAAAGGATTTTGGCAACTTAAGCAATTAAACAATTGGTATTTTAAAATGGTTAATTTTCCTCAATGAATTGGCATATTATTATGCATTCATATCGTACACGATATATGAGATTTTTAAAAGGGTAAATAGGAAATTAGAGAGCGTTAATTCACATCATATTACACTAAGAGTCACAAATATTTTACTTAATTTCATCAGTTTCTTGCATGTTTTAATTAAATTATCAGACAATTTTAATTTGTAACTTTATAAGATGGAAAGGGAAGTTTTTATTTATTTATTTTTTGGTATTTCCACTCATTCATTTTTGAAAATAATAGAAAATTGGTAACGCTAAATAGAAAAAAAACCATGAAAATGTTTTCAGTTAAACGCAAACCTTCAAATTTGAAACGATTTTCAATTTTTGAAATAAATTATGTGAATATTTTATAGAATGTATGTTTTTTACTATAATTTTCCGTCGATGACCAATATATCCGATAATCTTATTATATTACCTATAAATTATTATTATCTATAAATGTTTTTCTGATTATTTCCCTTGTGATGAATTCTTCATTCAAACTCACTGAAAGATGATGAAGATGATTTTTATAAATAAGAAATTTTAATCAATTTACTTATAGACTAATGATATAATAATAAGTCCTTAGATTAGTTATATGATATATTATTTTTTAAATAGTACTTATGTGCAATATTAGGGTACTCTAGTTATCAAAAGTGAAAAAAAAATAGTTAAAATATATAAAATTTTTTAGTAAACAAGAAAATCTGAAAAGCACAAAGACAAGTTTTCACCTTGATCGTCAAATCAGATGAATCTTCTATTTCTTCATATTATCTTTCTTCTTTTTTAAAAATCTCGTAAAATAATAAACTTCCATTTTAATTTATGAAACAGAATCCTTATTTAACCACGAGGTATTTCATTCAACAATTATAAATATTGGTTCGAATTTTTATTCAGAAAAAGGCATCAAATATACACTAAAATATAATGAAAAGCTGAAAGCCATTCAAGAATTATATTTCTTGAAATGTTGATTTATTATGAAGACGTGGATAGAATTGTGGAACATTTATTCTTCTTTAATTTCAAATAACATGTCATGCTTGTGAAATAAACTTTTTACCACTGCCAAATATTTTAGAAAATGTCTCAAAATGATGTTACTCTAAAAAATATGTTATAATGCTCCATAAAATAAATACATATTTATATCGGTATCGGAAATTCTCAAGTTTTCTTCGAATGAATTACATTACTTATGCTCCTCTGTATGTCAAAAATAATCAAAATATAATTGGCAATCTTAAGACGACAGTAAAATATATAAAACTAAAGATATTGCATTTTCCGTTTACCCCCGGCCATAAAAAACATGAATACATTGATAGAACTAGTAAGTACACTGAAATTTTGATTGCATGCCTTTAAGAAAAAAATGTCTTATAAAACTGTACATGTAATTATATAAAATGGTCTTTCGGTATTGACAGATTTAAGAGAAATATTCTTTTAAGATAGATGAATTTTGAAATATTTTCATCTCTTTCATCTTGATTAAATACATCTTCATTAGTCAGATATGTAAAAGTTTCAGTTTTTTTTTCTTCAATTTTATGTAAGCATAAGGCGTTTTATTCACTGAAAATATACATATTGCAATAGTTGCTTCCTTTAAATTTAAACAAAAAGAATATGCTGTCAATTTATTTTTTCTCCACAAATCTGTTTAATACGAAAAAGAGCAACACGGACATTATGCAAAATTGATAGTAAAGTAAATTTGCCCCTTTAGTTAAGTAAGATTTGCTCCTTTAGTTAAGTAAGATTTGCCCCTTTAGTTAAGTAAGATTTGTAAATGTTTAAAAAAAGCAAGACAGTACGCTGTAAGGGAAAAAATCGGTATAAATTGTAATAAACCATTATACTTATTGCTGTAAATGAATTTATATATTTAACTAACATACTTTATTTGATATTTAACTAATCATATAATTCATAATATTAAACAATTTGCACAACGTTTGTATTGATGATTAGTTGATTTTTTTTAAATTAATTAACTGAGCTCAAAACCTTCTTTGAACTATCTTTGAATTCCAGCACGAAATAATTTCAAAGGGGTGCATTAGAAAAAGTATTTGTTATCATTGGATACGATGTATCAAATTAGATTTCTACTATAAAAATTATTTGAAAGGTCTATAGCAATGAATATTGAAGCAGACAAAACAAAAAGTATATATAAAGCAAAATATCATTGAAAATTAAAGATATTTACAACATTTAGGTCCTTTAATGGGCAAACATTTATTTGATATAATTTTTTTATAATTATGTTATAGATATGTGTTTATAATGTTAATAACGATTTTTATTCAAAAATGTAAACTTTTATGTTTTTAATTTTCTAAATATCATTACATTGTATTAATAATGATATGTATTCAATAATGCAAACGTTTATTCAATATCTGTGCAAATTATTTGACTAGAAATGAGAAAACAACAACAACTGTACTTAAATATGGTTATCCTTTATTAGAGTTAAACTATTATTAAAACTTTACAAAATCTTATGATGTATTTTTGAATCAAAATTAAGTATCAGTGTCGCATGAGTAACTATTATTTTTTTTAATTAAATTTTTCATGCAAATATTGAATTTATTTCTATTATTTTAATCTTTTTTAAATAATTATATTGTTATGAATGTCAATGGTATTAAGATGGTATCAATTTGTAATTAACCTCCTCTCAGCTTTCATCTCGCTTCACAAGAACTAAATAATTAGCTTGCTCTTTTTTTGAAACCAAGAAATAAAGTTAAATTTATCAAGATTTTTTAATATTTCAAAACATTTTAGAAATTAAATTTTATAAGTTATTTTCCCTTGAAATAAAGTAACAAATACAGTGATGCCAGTCATGTGCATTTGTGATTATTTTCAATCAGAAAACTTTACTGAAACTTCTCAAAAACTTTAAAAGATTAAAGCTACAAGACTATAACAATTTCTACACTTCAATTTAGTTTATTCAAAATCTTGGAAGCGATAAAGAGAATATAATGCCCTTTGCTATCTATTCTGCTCAGAAGATACTTTATTTGTTTAGGTACCAGCTTAATTGCTGAGACCCTTTCTGCTTTACCTAAGCTCATTTTGAAAATGTTCGTGGTAATCGGCTTAAGATAGCCTGTGATGAAACAAATGCGGAAAATGTATTCACGGTAAAGAAGAAACCAGGAATATTTGTCGCTGGTAGGATAACAAACTTTCGAGAAATTACCAACGAAATACTATATCATCTAAGAGTAGTAATTCAATAGAGGTTTGAGCAAGTATCAAGATACTATTTTATTTCAGAAACTAATTTGAATAAGATAATTTGTTAATAAAACATTTTAATATTGGAACGCATTTAATAAAATGGTTTGCTGAAAGTTCTTAATTGTTTAAGTAATAGGCAAGTACAAGTATCGAAGTTTTGATAATAGAGTCATTTCAATTTTATAGATTCTAGATAGTAATATTTCAGATATTATTCACTCACTATATCATTTTAGTCTAAGACGGATATAATTAGGGGATTAGATAATTTGGGGATAAAACAGCGAACATTTTTGATATTTGAATGAAGTATTGAAATTTTGATAAGAGAATCGGTGCATTTGTATTGATTCTAACAAAGTTATGAAATTTCTGTTTATTTATTCTTTATTTCGTTTGAACTTTCCACCGATTTTTCTATTATTTCCATTTATTACTAATTTCTATTTCTTTTTTAAAAACCTTTTATTTATTTTTCTATTTCTTTCTTCTCTTTTTCCTTTAAGACTTTCCACATATTTTTTATTATTTCTATTTCTATAATAAATTTCGTCTTATTTTTTCTCTAAATGTTCGTGCAGAATGATTGAATATATTTGAAATGGATGTTATATTTTTATCAATTTTTAATAATTTAAATCCGCAGTATTAAACGATAAGATAATGGATGCTGAGTATCTCCCCCTCAATCAGGAAAACGCATGGAGAATTGTTGAGGATCTGTCATATCCAAACTTTTCTTGAATTAAAAGGCCTGGAAAGTTCGACCAATTTATTTTACATTCATCTTGATATTTGTAAACAAATGTGTTATGACACTTTAATGCTTATGTCATACAAAAATAAATGACACAGGTATATACCAAGTCATCTCAATTCAAAAGGTAAGAAACGGCACTGTTGGTATAAATGAAAACTTTATTCAAAATACCCATCATAGGCCTAAACATAATGACCCCATTGATTAACCATCCGCTCATTTGTTCTCAGAATTCCTGTGACCATGATGAGACCTAGTTCTTGACAAAGTTTCTGATTTCGCCTTCGTAATATAAGAGTTTGCCTTTCAGATAGTTTTAAGGTGGCAAACCCTTGAAAGTCCCAGGGAGATATGTCCAGGCTGTAGAGAGGATGGTCAAACTGTTGCCACTTGGCCAGTTTTACGTCTATGACCCTGGAAACGTTGGGACGTGATTTATCAGTTAGCATAGCCACATCCTCATTTTGTTTTTTGATAAACCTTCGTAACCTGCGAAGTGTCTCACAATACATATTGGAGTAAATGGTTCTTTTGTGCTGGGGTAATTCAAATTATTATTGAATTGAACGGCGCCCATTATAAGGGCATATGTTCTTTCCTCCGCATTTGGGGGCATTCGCATGCTCCGATCAACGTCAGAGACTACAATCCTATCTCTAGGTGTCTCTTTGCTTTATTCCATAGCGGTATAGACAAATATATTAACGATTATGTAATTACGACTTCTCATAGCATTTCATTTGAATATCCTTTTTTACAGTAAGAGAGAGAGATAAGAAATTGTTTTATTTAAAATTATGAAACATAAATTGACCTTAAGTGCTCCACATTCAATTCTATTTATTTGTATTACTTGATATCAACATTCTTGATGAATATGTCAAACTATTTCGTAGATTTTTTGATATTGTTCAACGGAAAAAAAAATTATAAAAGTATCCTTTATATTACAGAGACTTTTAATTTGCTCGTTAGCTTATGAAATCAACACCACAAACAGAGTTCGACATAGCGTTAGTATTTTTTGCAGTTAGTGAAAAGTGAACTACTGTCTGCATCATTCGTTGCCATTTCGGGTATTCTTTTGAATATTGACAATAAGTGGATCAGCCTTCAACTTACTAGTTCTTGTTCTGTTTATTCTTATACACCTAGAGTGGCTATCAATTCCTGACAATACCTTTCCTACAAATACTGTTTACTGCGGCCTAACATAATTTCCTACGTATTCGAATTTCGGTATCCATAGTTGCAGTAACAGTTATGAATAATGATGAATAATTGTAAAATCTCAAATGTTCTAATTTTTTTCAATGCGCTATTAATGTAACTTATTCTTTGTTTCATGGATACGTAAGAATTCTAGGCAAAACAACCTGTTTTGAAATGTTACGCATAATTAAATAATATCATGTAATATTCAAAAATATTTTATAATATTGCGAACATTGTTTGATATCATATAATAATTTAAAATATGCCTTACCTATTAAGATTGGTTTTAGCTTGTTTAAATCGTTTCTATGATGCCTCTACATCTTCAATCCTTAATGGAAGTGTCATTGCAAGGTTATTATTTATCATATTCATCAGTATAGGACAGTAACAAAAATTTTGCTTGGTAAAATATCGGTGAAAGAGCTATACAGCTAAATTTAAATATTATTATTATTACTACATTTTGTATTTCAAACAATAGATGAGAATGTTCTCCTAGATTTCGGACAGCACATCTTCCCCGTGATTTGGACATGCTGGGCTCGAACCCTTGTTTGGGTGTGGTGGTTCTTCCGCTACTTTCTGTCAGCGAGGTGTGTGAAATAGCCTCACATCCTCACCCATAATAAAGAGGTATATATATATATATATATATATATATATATATATATATATACCTCTTTA
>JAPMOQ010065516.1:679472-710896 GCA_026543055.1 Argiope trifasciata | reverse complement strand
TTAAAATTGATTGAATATTGCATAGGCTTCATTTAGACATAATATGGATTGTTATATAAATTATAGTTTAAAATGCCTCTGAATATTTCTCAATATAAATAATTTACTACAAAATTATATTGGCAGAATTTGAAATTTCCCTCAAAGAAATTGAAATTCAATATCAAAAAAATTATGTCTGAGCATCAATAATATATACAGTGGATAAATTCGTTACTTAGTTGGTTTTTCAATAGAGGACTCACTACGGGTTTCAAATTCGTTTCACTTTCATTACATAAGATAAAAACATTCACTTAAGATTTAGAAACCTCAAATTGAATTCAAAATTATTTTCCTAGAAGGATTTTAGAATTTTCCTGATCCAATAAAAGTTAAAAGTTTCATTACATGAAAAGATTGAAAAGTTATAATCAAATACATTTCAGATATTCAAGTATGTTTCAAAAGTTTTCATAATTTTATATGCTGGATGTTTCAAAAGGAGATTATCTGTAAAAATGATATTCACAGCTGTACCGGTCTTTAGTATAAACATCTAAGTACTTATTTCCAGCTGGAATAGCATAATTTCAAAATCTCTAACGTTGAAAGTAATTTAACCTATAAATTTATGAATTCAAAATTCTCTACCAATGAATATGTTAGACGAAAATTTATTCATTGGCAGTGCTTATTCGTAACAAATGAATATACTAACTTTAATTTGAAAATTATAAAAATGTATAATAGAGAATTAAAAAAACTTTTTAGAACTCTTTTTCAGCTTAGATTCTTTTTTTACTACTTACAAGTCATTTATATGATATATTTTAAAGACAAAAAAATTCTTAAACTAGCTGGTGGTTCATTGTTTGCATGGAAACAGAGTCACAGTACGAAAATCAATCAAATAAAGACAAATAAAAAATTAAACATAACCTAAAAACTGTACTTTTATGAGTATAAGCAAATACGAAATATATATAACATAAATGCATTTTGATAACAAAAACACACAGCTGACGTAAAAACTATTTACATTGTATACCCAAAATAAAACAAAAAAGCAAATCCAGTTAAAATCAGGTCAAATCCATTTTATCATCAAATCCATCCAGCGATTGAGATAGCTAATACAGTATCATACGCATAATTTTTAAACTTTTAATTTAAATGAAAACACAGTTGTCATCAAGCGCAAACACAGTTTCAATCACACCAATCACGCACGAACTTTATAGACGTCTGCTTTCGAAGCTGGAATGTGTCAATCTTAAGGCTCATTGGATATTTAGCAGTACGATTTGGACGGTTGTTTATGGACGCAAAAAATTTTTTTCTTTAAATACTGTTATATATATATATATATATATATATATATATATATATATATATAATTTGCACATAATTTGCACATGTTAGTAAGATCAAAGACAGAAACATAAATTATCAATGGCTACCCTTTTTGTAAACTTATATAAATTGCTTGCTACGGTTGCCGAGCTTCAAGAGACAAATCAGCATTAGGTATGGACTCACTACCATCTTCTGAAAAGACGTTTCGCTAACTTTCATCGCCAGTTGACGTAATGCGCATGTCTGACTTTCCTACGCCAGTTGCATTAATGCAATGCAGATTAATTTTTTTTTATTTCCTTTATTCTGTTTTCTTTCAATTTAAAAGAACTTCAGAATGAATCCGAAATCTTGATTCATTAACAACATTTGATTTTAGTACATGTAACACAAAGAAAATTAATAGAATCGTTTGAAATAATCTGTCGAAATTCTTCTAAACCTAACCTCAACTTTGTTGAGAAAAAAAATCTGGAACCTTATTTATCTTTGGCGGGATTTGGCCTCAACCGTTTGGCACGAAATTTAATTTTTAATTAATAAAAAATTAACCAATCAATTAACTGGAATAAAAAGTAGCCTATGCTCTATTTCTGACTATAATCGATCTTTGAGTTAAATTTCATTCAATTCTTTTCAGCCGTTCTGGCGTGATGAAGTAACAAACATTACTCCATCCAAACATCCAAACTTTCACATTTTTATATTAGTATAGGTTACTTTTGAATTTTTTATAAAAGTATTTTGATAGGTAATATGATATTTTATATTAATTCCATTTTTTATATTAATCAATTTCATACTTTAAATTAATAAGCTTATTAAAATACATTTGATTCCTATTAATCCAACCAATTTTCAATTCAATATTTTTATATATATGTTTGCATATGATTGCAATTTCAAGGAAGAAAATCCACAAATTCTAATTCAAATACAAAATAATTATTTGTAGTATAACTAATAGAATTTTAATTTTATATAACAAAAATATTTTTTACATAAGTATCTTTTGTATGGAGAGTCATTATTTGTTAATTCCAAAGAAAGTTTTTTAAAGCAATCAGTTTGACAATAAAGTGAAACAAATTGTTTTAAGATAGAAATGAATTTTTGAAAACTTTGAATACATACTGCTAACAGATTGAATCCTATTTCTAAGAAATTTAAAAAATAGCAAATTCTGAACTAATAAATTTTGTTGAAGCAATTCGATAACTAAACGTAAATTTAAAAAAAAAAATGTTATTCGACCGAATGAGAAAAACAATGAAGTAGACAGAAGCTGTTGACTTCGATTTGATAAATTTATGTTTTTATTGAAAATTAATAGTTGAAAATATAATGTAAAATAATTTCTAGATATCTGAGAGACGAAAGTCTACATCATTTTTCACAATGCATTGAAATTTTGTTTTTTAACATTATTTGCAGCTATAAACCCATTTGAGTTAGCGCTTGAAGCAAGATGATTTGTAATGCATTCAAGATAATAAAATTATTTATTATATATAATATATTTAGAGGCTTGGAATTAAATTTTTCAACATCTTTAAAAAAAGAAATACCATACTGACTGCCACATGACGTGTTGATTGGTTCCGTTAGAGAAATAATATCTTTAATATTATTAACTGCAACTCTGTGCATATACATAGCAGTTTATCGTATCTAATTAATATTGTCTGAAATATTTATTCAGAAATTTTATAGTGGTAAATCGAAAGATCGAATTCCCTACATTTTCCTTTTCTCTGTTATTCTTATTTTATTTACAGAACAGAAAACTTAATATACATAAGTTTAATGATTATTGGCACCAAATGCTCTTTTTGGAAAGATCATAATACCAAACTGAAAATGTAAAATCTGTCCCTCTTTTCTGAATTCAAACTTTAGTATTATTTTCTGTCAAAATAAGAAAACTGTTTTCTTTATTTATGGCAAAATGCTATATAAATTTCCATTCAGTGGTGATAGATTATCTTAGAATAATTTAGTTGGTAATCACTGCTTAATTTCAAATACTTTTGATCTATTGCATTAAATGAGCCTCCATTTCTGATACTAAGGAAAGGTACACATTTTCATTATGTAAGCCGTACTATTGTGTTTTGAAATAATCATATGCATTCAGTTTCTAACATCCTTCATTGCGAAATATGAAGAAAGGTTTTCAGTTCTTGATTCTCAATTACATCTTTCTTTTTTATTCTAGAGTAGTTTTAGAGATTGCCTATTGAACTTAAAATTAACCACGTGAATCACTCCTGGAATTATTCTGCTTCTTGTATCCTTTAACATCCGACGGCACTGATGAATTAAACCAGTAAGTAATTAAAATATAATTAAAAAATTCTTCTGTTTTATTTCGTCACTATATTTTGTTTATCAAGTTCAGCATAAAATTTTGATTAGATTTAATATATTTGCTACAATTTTTTTTTTACTTTAAAACAGCAGAAATTTTCAGAGCTCTGATATATTGGAAAAGAAGATATTAATTATAATAAAATACCATATTTTAAATCTAAAACATGTTTTATTAAATAAAAGTATGCTACTAACATTTACTCTTAGTAAATTTTGATACAATCACCATACACAAGTATTAAAAGCAAAAACATCATCCACAAATTAATGAATGTGAAATCATTAGAAAGTTGTTCAATATTTTTATACCAGAATACACCCCTCTACACTTATCAATGAATCATATATATATCTCAGAAAGTAAAGTATGTTTTTAAAACGTTTTAACCCACTTTATGACGTTCATCAGCAAATACTAGAATAAATAGGGACTCTTTGAAAAAAAGAGAAAATGCTGAAAAAAATTGCTTTTTGCACGCAATCTGCAGCGTACCATTTCTTATTTTTATTTTACATATTTATCTCTTTAACCCAAACAAGCTTTCATGACAATACAGTAAAATGAAGAAAAAATGTACCCCGCATCTTTCTTCAGTAGAGTTAATGAAAAAAGTTTTTTTTTTCTATTTATCTAGTGTTCTTTCTCGTGGCACCATTACTGTATAAATGCATTTTGCTTTTCTTACCTTTTCATTGACTTGAAAATGAAGAAAAAAATAACTGATGACGAATAGCTTAAAGGCTAAAAACCAATTAGTTGTACTCCAAAAATGTGAAATTCAAGAATGTAGTATATTTGAACAAGAATATCGTTAAAAAGTGGAAGGACTTAAAAAAAAATTCTATTCTGGAACATGCTGCGTATAAGAAGTATGGAGAATTATTACAAGGTTATTGGAATCTTTTACAAGCTTTTCATGACCCTTTTTGGCTTTAATCACTATCTTTACGTTTTCGTAAACATTGCTATATGTTATTTCAAATATAAAGAGATAACTAATGAAAACACGTTGTATAATAATAATAAGAGGTTCAGTATATTCCTTAGATTTTGAAATAAAAATGACAGATTTATGTAACACTATTAAAGCTGCAAAATATTAAATATTCGAACAAGAATATTGTTAAAAATTGGAGAAACAAATAAAATTTCCATTCTTGAACATGGTACATATAAGAAGGTATGCAGGGTTATGACAATATTATTAGAATATGTACGAGGCTTTTCATTAGCTTTTTTGCCTTAATCACCATCTTTAAATTTCCTAAGCATTGCTTTATCTTATGTCAAATTCAAAAATATTCTGAATATAAGAAATGATAGTACTTAAGGTTTGATTCTTCTACTTTCATCAATCGGATGGACCATCTCAACATTGGAATTCTTCTTTCCCAGGTTGTGGTTTAACGCAATTGGAAATAAAATTCATGATTAAAATTAACCTACTATAAGGTGTTAGTAAAATTATAATTAAAAAGTCTGATTAGAATCAATGCATAATTAAAAGAATTATTGATGTCAAAATAAGGCATTTGAAAAAATGATTAAATCATATAACTGCTTCAAACAATGAAATGTATTTTTGAAACCAGCGTTTGCAAATTTTGAAATATTTTTCTTTGGAACTGACAAATCTGTCAATAAAAATCTAGCTTTTAACTGAAATTCCAGATTGTGCAAATATTGCATTTCTGTTAGAATATATTCTGGAATATATTAGGTTCCCCAAATGAAAATTGTGCAAGTTGATTGAAACGAATACGTTTATTGGAAACCAAAAAAAAAATTGACATGGTCTTTGTAAAACGTGTTCCATCCTTCAGGTAGGTCTGTCCATTTTCTGTAGAAAGATGGTAGCTGATTCTTCAAGAAGTCTTTCACTTCACAGTCCAAATGGAAACTTGCACCGTGTTTTAAATGTTCCAAAGCTGTAGAAGTCACAGGGTGACAAATTTGGACTGCATAGTGTGTTATCCAACACTTTTCTCATTTTTCTCAAGTCGTCTGAAACTCATGGGGGAAGAGGGGGTTGGTACTGTCAAGGACAAGGATAATTTATTATGTGAGGATACCTGACAGTTTAATTTTGATTTATTTCGGTAGCTTATCAACTTTTTACTTTTTATTTGTGTAATTCTAGTATTAAGTATTTAAATTTCCTTTATTTTCAAATCATTCAATTTTATTAAATTTTTTAAAAGCTTCTGTTTAAGTAGGCGCTATTACCGAAGAAAGAAACAGGGGTCATATTAGGGTGTGTGTTTTTCTGTAAGGGGATTTGCTCTATGGGCTCACTATTTTGTTACTTGTTTTATACATTGCAAATCAAAAATCAAAAATTATGATGTTACGGAAAACGCGTTGAAGGTTAATTTAATATTCTTGGATCATAATAATTACTAAAATTACAATTACAGCTTGATTGATTTTATATTTCTATATTATGTCCCTATATGTTAGCCTATATAAAACTGAAAACGGAACGAAAATGTAAACTGTAATGAATAAATAAAATTACATATTTAATTAATGATAAATTAAAATTCTTATAAACTAATTTTTGCTTTTCAGATTCAAACATTAATGCAGTTTAGAAACAATAATTTATAATGCTATTCCAATCTTTTAAACTACAATCCATTCATCATTTTTCTGTTTTTCTTCGTACAGTTTCCATTCATACATTCATATGTAAAATTATATATTAATTACTATAGACATGGCAAAAATCTCCAGGCAAAAAAATTACAAAATGAGAAATCAAAAGCGGGTAATGCATAAAGCATTTGCATATAAATAATAGAAATGACACTGGCTTCAGATGACTAGATATTGTAACATAAAATAATGCTTTACGTTTGATAATAAGCCCATTTTGAATAAGAAATGCTATTTATTTCCTTCTCTGAGTTTATTATATTTAAAATTAAATGCTTTAAATCATTGTAAAAAAAGTAATATTGATTTTTTTTTACTATAAATGTTGATGTTGAGGATTTCTGCAAGTAAAATATAATCTGGAATTCATTACCAACAGTATTATTTTCTGTAAACCAATTTGTTAATGAATAATACTGATTTAAAACATTCAATTTATTGTTTTTTAACGCGCATGGCTTTTTAAAAAATCTAGAAGGCTGATTCGTATTTTGTACATTAATTTTTTTACAGGTAATGCTTAAATTAATAATTTAAAATGCATCCTTATAATTGAAACAATTTTTGTGGTGATTTAATTTGTTAGACTAGAATTCTGATTTATCCCGAAAATTCATTGTATAGTTTTTAAATTCTAGGGAACTGATTTATAAACTGAATTTCATTTATTACAAGGATGATTAGATTTGACAATCTTGAATAATGATGAATAATTAGATTTTTCAATTTTTTGGAAGATGATTACATTTGATATTCTGGAATAATTTTTTCTACTTAAGCATTCTATATTTCGAAAATAATTAAATTTGATAATCTAGAATGTACTACAAAATTGGAAATTCATTTCTTAACGAAACTAAATATTAAAAATACATAATCGCGTGGTACATGATGAGTACCATGACGAATTAATATTGGATTACAATACACACCTCACAAATGGAACTGATGTCACAAAGTAGCTGCAAAATAGTTTTGAAGTGAAATTTAGGTGAAATTAGGCAATCCATCCGTCATCAAACTATATAGAAATAAGAAAATAGTATAAAATAAATTATATGTATGTATTATCATTCAAATGAAACAAAAAAGTTATTAATAATTTAATTTATTTTCTATTGGCAAGTGAGCACTAATTAAATATTTTTTGAAATATATATTTTTATTGTTTTGAAGGATTGATGTGCAGTCTTTTGGACTTTTACAAGCCACTTTACAGTAAAAGATTATTTAGCCTAATTTGACACATTATATGGGCTATGAAATAATTTTAAAGTGCCAAATGCGTCTTTTTAATATTAATGTATTTTAAAATTCGTTCTGTAACTTTTTATCGGTGAAATGTTTTCTCATTTTTACCAATTAATTTAACATCCAAAATAAACGACTGATTATATTTTGAAGAAACAAGAGATTATTCTGTTCATATTAAATGAATTAATATTTAAAATAAAGAATAATTTAAAATTAATGAATTATTTCCTCATAAAACTGAATTCTTTCTGTATAAAATTAAAGTTCGCATAGAATTCTTGAATATAACAACGAAAAAATACAAAAATTATTTAAAAAAAATCTAAATGAAGTATTTTGGGATCAAAAGAATAGTCCAGGAATTTATACTAACTATACATATTTTTCATCTTAACTAAAATGATTTATTGTGAAATTTTTCTGAAATCTTCTATTTATGTTCCAAAACAGTATTAAATTATATCGAATGCTACTAGAAATTTTTATCCCTTCTTAAAACTTATAATCGGCAGAGACATTGGAGCACATTCTTCTTAAGAGGGGTAAACGTATTTTAGAGAGGAAAAGGATAATATTCATTTTTTAAGTTTAATTATTTGTCGGTTGGAAAATTTCTGCAGAAAGATTAATCACAATCCTTGAATTGTTGAATGAAGAATGAAAACAAATTATTCTTTATTTAGAAATGCATGAAATCAAATTATACATAAGGAAAAAAAATCACATTAAATGCACGAATCATATTAATATTGTATGTTCTATTTTCTTAGTAAATATATTTTTGTAAATTTATTTGATTCTTAGTAATAGATGATTATACCTTTTACGTGCCCTTACTTTCGAGCCAATTAATAAGAGAAAATAATTAAATAACTAGAGCAATATAAGATATGAGGTATTTTTTATTGTTAGGTACTAATCTAACTTCACGTGCATGCTGTCTTTTTAAAAAAATATTATATTGCGAAATTCCAGATAAGTACAAAAAGAGTGATAATACTTTACTTAAATTATCTCATAAAAATATGACGGGAACTTTCTAGGGCAGCTAAGGGATTAATCAATATTTAATCTATTTTTATTATGCTGCTGCCTATAAATTTCACTCTCCCATATTTTTTTCTTATCATAAAAACATAAAAAAGGCCAATTTGATATTTACTCTTTTTTTAATTATGACATTTTATTATCTGTGTGTGTGCTAAATTTTAATTTACAATAAAGCTTCAGATAATATTGACAACATATTACGAAGTAAAAACTGAAATATATAGTCCTTAATGCCAGAGTAGAATAAATTTTATTTTCAAGAACACTGTTTATGTTTTATTTTCAAGAATGATAAATTGTATGTACTAATATAATAAAACCTTTTTTTTACCTCATATAAATAAATATATGGACTTTGAAATAAGAATAATCAAAAAGTAGATATTAGACAAAATTGTGTTAACTCCCAAGCTTTTTCCCCTCTTTAAAGGTGTTGAAAACATAGAAAGCATAAAAATAAAATTATTTGATAACATTTTATTTAATTTACAAACTTTCATTCCATTATAATAGTTGTGGATAACTTTCTTCTTTTATAAACAAATAAGGTATCTGTAAATGCCGTCAAGAAAGTCAGTTTAGTTATTTAGGTTCACACATTTGTGCTTATATATACAGCTGAAGTAGTTGTATCTTTCTATTTTGAGTCATTATTACTCTGAGTCATTACAAGAGATGGAGAATTTGTTGTTTCTCTGTTTGTTTCATTCTTCTCATGAGCAGTCTGAATCCTTTTGTGTTACAGTACATACAAAACTATTTGACCACTGAAAGTCCGTGGTGAATCAATTTAGATGATAGATTACTGCTAGGTAAAGTAGAAGAATCACGATATAGGGACATTGTTAAGTGTGGCCATCCTTCTTGGTGGTGTTGCGCAAAGTCTTGGCTACCACCAACGTGATACCGTAGGTAAAGTCAAAACGGTTTACTGCTTTCTTCCGTTAGGCTCCGTAGTGTGTGATGCTGTCACGATTCGTACTTTTATTGGTATCACTTCTTTTATGATTTTTCGCAGATGTTGTGGATTTGTTTTGCCTTAAAAATATATATTTCCATTCCTAATTCCTCCTTATAGAAAAAATGGGAATGTAATCAATATTGTTGCATAAGTTTTTATATTTTGGAAATAACTAAAATTTTGAAAATTATGTTTATTTAAAACGAAGCATATTTAAATTATTGAATGAAGCATTTTGCGAATAACGAATTTCTCGTATTATTATATATTTAAATCTATTGTTTATATTCGGTTTTTTACTATAATATATCTAAATATGCAATAAATAAAACACATTTTCTTTTAAACAAAATGATATGCTATCCATACGGTTAGAACAAAATACATATGCATATTTATTTTAATTTATATTTACTTGTAAATTTTTTCTTAAGAACATTTACAAAATTTGCATCAGTCTACATATATTTTATTGAAAAAAGACATATATACATTAACAAAAATAAGGTTATTTTTAATATGCCGTCGATGTTTAAAATTTTAAGTAATACTTTTTTCTTTTTTTTTCAATGATACTTTTATGACAATCATCTCATGAATTATTCAACACGTTATAAGTTTATGGAATGTAATTTTTTTCTGACAAAATATTCACAAATAACATATTTTTAAAATATTTCCTCTATTAGGAAATAAACTTTTTAAATTGTTTCAACAAAGTACCATTATAATTCATTATTTACAGCATGATAATTTTTTCTAAGTGGAATATATATAATTGAAACTTAAAATATTCACAGAAACTTGAATTTTTATAGCAAGTTAATTGAAAAATAGAAAACGGCATGTATGCAAAATTCTATTTAGGAAATATATTGTTAGAATTTTTTCAAATCTTTTATTTTCGAAAATATTTTATTTATGAAAAAAATAAATTTATTTAATATGCCGATAACAGTAATAATATATTTTATTTCTCATAAAAATCTTAACACGAAAGAGTAAAAAAATATAATTTAGTAAGAGAAACTAAAAGCATTCGTTTTTAATAGTTTAATGTTGCATGAAAAATTAGTTTCTTTAAGAAGTAGAGTGAGGAACGCTGTATTTCACTTATAAGTTCTTTTACTTTCACCATATTTTAATAAAAATCTATTACAATTTGTAACAAAAACTATTTTATGATAAAAATATTTCAAAGATATTTATTAATTTCTGCCAATTTTCCGTCGATGAAGGGGAAAAAATTGAAGTTAAAATATCTGCATCTGAAAAAAATTTGCAAGTTCGAATAAAGTAATTTATAAATTAACAGCTATGGTAAGTTTGAATGCATCATGCTGCAATCGTATGTAATAATTTAGAGTGTTGAAATAATAATTAAATTCCTAAAACTGTGTCACCAGCTTTTCAGTTTGAAATTTTGCTTATCATCTCATAGTTACATAAACAAATATAGGACATAAATATTGGATAAATTAATACATTATGGATTATTTTTGCTAGTTTTAATCGAAAATCTTTGATTGCATAAAACTATTTAGGATCATATTTTAGAATTAAAATCATCATGTTTTTCTTCAAAATTAAGTCTGAGGAATTTCTTGTAAAAGGTTTAACCCATCATTAGTATAATAGACTGTTAGCCATTTCTTACATTACTATTTTATCTTCTTTGTGAGTGGCCCTTCACCAAATTTACATATTAACTATATGCCGTCTTAATAAATGGTATGCATATAAGCTTTGCTTAGGGATTATACATTATATAGAAAATTACTACTGAGCAATAGTAATATCTCGCAAAAACAGCATGCAAGTTTTCTAAGTGATATTTTTATCATATTTATATGAATACATAGAAACTTATTTTTCAGAATGCAAGTAATAAATGTAGCAAATAAATTTGTATAGTAGATAGATTATATACCAGGTACCAATATCTGACTTTAATACTCTGGAATTTATGAAGACTATTTATGATCTTTATTATCTCGCATAATCTGGTACATAAAGTCAAAAACTTTTTAAAAAAATTAAGCACTGGTACCAAAAATTAAAAGAATAATCTAGAAAACAATCTTCAATTAGAAAAATTACCATTCTTGTTATTTAATACTTGCAACACATCCATCAACCAAACCCATCATTCAAAACTTAACATTTTCATTTTGATTTTAAACGTCTTTTTGCTAAGAACACGTTATACAAGTATTTCAGATAAACTCAGTATGCCTCTTAAAATAAAAATGTGGTATTCAAGTATAGGTTCCTGGATTTGTACATGAAAAAACCATGTATAAAATATATGTACAATAGATGAAAAACAAAAATAATTTCAGGTTAATTTAAAGCAGCTATGGATCTGATAAATACGAAATGTCTCCAATACATATCCAAGTGGCAATCGTAATTGAATGAGTTCATGGTAAGGATAATTTAAAATGATTAGTATATCATTTTAAGCAGGTTAATTAAGTTTATTTTCATATTCGTCTATGAACCGGAACCTATTTATATTATCATATTATACCTAACAGTAGGATAGATAATTTGTATACAGCATTTTTCAGTTGATGCATGAAAATGTTTCTGCCATTTTATGAGAAGTTAAATTGTTTTAATAGTTGCATACAATTAATTTGATCTTATTGCTTTGTCTTATTCATTTTTTATTAATAAACTAAAATTTAATTAAAAAGTCATTGCAACGTTATTATACATAATAATTTCAAATTTATTTTATTAACAGTTGATTTAACCCAAAAATAATTTTTAACTAATTTCTAAAGCAATTTTGAGATTATATAATTGAAATTCAAAATTTCTCTTGAGGTTTTAACATGAATTAATTGATTTCGTACTCGCGCTTTAGTATCTAAAATTTTAATGCATGATCAGGCAGACTTGAATTATTGATTTCAGTAGAGCCGCATTTATTCTGTTAAAAATTCCTTGGGTGTTACATGTCTGTTAAATAAATTTCAAAAGGAATTTTGTATCATAACCGAAAATTGTTTCAAACTTCAGTTTTCAGAATTCAATCGAGAATACCATTGATTATTTCCAAATGATGAAGATATGAACAAACTCATAATATTTTTAATTTTATGTTAATTAAATATACATATTCTTTTATTTTAAGAATACTTTCTTTAAGGTCTAATGAATTAACGTTTATTAATCAAGGTTTTCCTAATAAATCAACAAAGCTTAAAATAAAAAATAATTTCAATATAATATCCACCAATCTTTTATTAGAATACTTTTGACAATTTTTAATGCATAAAGACAAAAATGCCAAACTATATGTAAAATAAGGTATGATGGCTTATTCGTATATAGATGGTTGAAAATGCTAATTACAATTTTACTTCAAATTTATTCAAAGTCAGATTAGTTAGAATGGAAACTTAAAAGTGTTTTGCGATATCAATTTATTCATTTACTAGATAAATATAAATACAATTTTAATTCCAATCCAGTTTATTTGCTGTTTCAAATATTTTTCAAATATTTCAAATATTTATTTTTTTACATTTTTTAACTAAAATACATAACACACAAAATTTAAATTGACTAATACAAACCCTGTACTTAATCCATATTAATTTCATCTATTATTACTTGAAACAAAAAAAAATGGAAAATTATTTTTTAAGAAATATACTTAAGTATTAAATTATATGTACGAATTATATGAACATGATAATCAAAATTTTCGATTTTCGTTTCTACTAATATTCGCATTTCAGACTTACCTGAATCTGGAATTAGGAATTAGGCCTGAATCTGGAATTACATTTTTCTGGAACTAAGCCATCTGTCTATAAACACAATAACCCAATAAGGCTTGGAACCAGATGTATTCAATTTAGAAGATAGTCATTAATGGAATTTATAAATTTGTAACAATTTTAAAAGAAATCCATTCAGGGACAATCGATTCGGCTGTTCTAAAAAAATGAAAACAATAAGTACAAAACGAAGATATATATACAAGTAAAATTTGGTACACAGATCTGACATCGTAAATACAGAAATGGAAGTATACAATTTGTAATTATATCCTTCAGTGCGTTTTCTGTCTTTCAGTCTGTATTTTCTTGAATATATATTTCAAAAACATTATAAAAAATAACTATACACAATTTGGTTCAATGTTTCAGATTTTAAACTATAAACATATTTCAAATTTGGAACTGCATCTATCAAAAAATTGACCTGATATCTTCTTTCACAAGCAAATACTATTAAATATAAGAAGTGATGTTGTGACTTCATTTTCAGAATTGTTCAAATGTTAGAAAGGAAGAAATGTAGGAAATGATAACATCGTAAATATTTATTCGATTTTTCGATGTGATTCGATTTGCTTTTTAACCACACCCCAATGATTAATGTCAGAAAACTAGTCGCTACAAACAACATGATATAAAGCATTTTTGAAACTATTTTCATTATTGGCATAATTGTTAAGATTAAAAGTACATTTACTAAATATTTTACGAAAAAATTCCAGTTAGAGCATTTCTATTCATTAAAAAAAATCTTTTGTTTCAAATATTTAGGCTTAAAACTTTAATAAACCAGAGCACGTTATGAAACATAAAAATATCATTTCTGATTAAGATGCCAAGTTACTTAAATTATTCTATTTCACAAAAGGCAGGAAATATTTCATGTGTAATTTCTTTCCAAGAAATATCACGAACTTCTACGTTTGCTTTCCTATGCTCACTGAAGGAAGAGGAAGCTACAATTATTTATGGTTTTGCGGAGAGATTTGTAATTAGATTCATTGCTATGGCATTCCGGAAATCGACATCTTGGGATATACTTCGAATGATATTTGCTTGAAACAAACGAGGGCCAAACAACTTCCGATTCGGAATAATCTAACGATTAGACGTAATGGAATTCCAGTCACGCTGTTTTATTACCGACTGCGATCTCTTAGCACCGCTACTGTGATAATTTCCTCAGACGGCCAGACTATAGAGGGTATGTGAGAAAGTAATTTAGTTCACTTTTTGACTGACTACAGGTACACTTTCTCTGTATTTCTGTTGTATATTTAGTATTCTGTAGATATAAATAAAGTGATGTCAAGTACAGAAATATGTTCTTTAATATGTGATACATAAATTAAAGTGATAAAAGAATTTAATATAAATTGTAAATACATTATTTATCCAAGCAAACATTCTTATTATATATAATAAGTAAAAATATACTTAATATAATTAATATACTTAAGTAATAATTTATATTTATGTATATAAAAAGTTAATATAAGTAGTACATAATTAATATAAGTAATGTATATTTATTAAAAGTTGAATTATGTAAGAAAACATTAAATTGAAGCAAGAATCATTTTAAAATTAATACTTAGTTCGAATGATTTCTTTTTTCTTTTTCTTTCAAGCTAAAGATTTTTGACCTCTGGTAATATATAAAAATAAATAAAATTATTAGTGTCTGGGGATACAATATACAACTTTTTATCTGTTGGAAGACTTTTCGGACTAGATTGCTTTCTGCATTTCTTTTGTATGTTTGAAATCTTCGGATATAAATAAAACGCTGGTAAGTACACAAGCAATTTTTGATATAGGTAATAAATTTATCAATTCAATTACCAATAAAGTATGAAATTGAAGTAAGAATACTTTTGATAAATAATATTAAATTCGAAACGGAGTTTTGATTTTATTTGAAGCTAAGTAATCGTTTTTTAATACTGAAGCAATTTTTGATTTATTTTGTCTATTTATTGTTTATGGACTTAAAATAGAACTTTTTATCTGACATAGATATTCACTTTCAGAATTTATACTGTATATTTAGAATCAAAGAATATAAATAAATCTATCTCAAGTACGCATACATAATATTAATGCAATTAGTAAATATATCAATTTATTTATAGAGAAATAATGGCATGAAAAGTATAAAAAAGCATGGAACTGAAATAAGAATTTTTTAATGAATAATACAAAGTTTCTAAATAAATTTTTAATTTCCTTTGAAGATTAGAAAATTTTAGCTGTTAGTTAGAAAATAAAAACTCTCTTTCATATAATAAATAAAGGAAGATAAATAGCCACAGTATTTTTATTATTTGCAAATAAAATCCTTTGAGGTTCTGAATTGAGCAATTTTTTCAGCTTCACAACAGTAACTGATTCAAGAAAAGTGTATTTTATTTTTCTCTCAATGAGAGTAAATCGAATTAAAATAGGGTGTTAAAGAAGATACTAAGCTTTTCTAGCTACAAAGCATGTTATATCGTTTCTGTATAGCATGCTTTGATCATTATAGATCGTATCTTTAACATTACAGATTGTATGTGAAAGTTAAACTTAAATACTAGAAAGCTAATAATTAAGAACGCTTTTTTGATAGTTAATTATCAGTTTCCTTTTTCACGATGTTAACTCTGAAGCAGAAAAATTGAGGGCATTACGAATAAAAGTGCATAGAGTGAAAAATTACACTTCTATATAAACATGCAGTTATTCCTAAAATCCATTATTGCTGTTACATTATGAATTAATATAGATATTAATATGAAAGTATTCAAAAATACAAAATAGAAATATTGAGTTTCAATTGTTAATTTTAATGTTTGTATGAAAAATAATCACCTCTTTTACTCATTTTCTCCAATTTTATTTATGCATTCAGCTTTACTTTAACTTAGAGAAAAACTATACAAATATTTAATGAATTTTAAACTATACACATCAGATGATATATCTTAATTCAATGAAATTCCTACATAATTTCCTACTTTTTATCTTAATTTATTCCATACTAATATTGTTCTAAAATATTCGCTTGGATTCCAATTCAACTATTTGTAAATTTAATTAAAGATAAATGGTTGTTTATAATATAGTATTTCTAAAAATGTTTTAATTCATGCATTTATATTTCTTTTACTTTTCTTGAGGTTGTATAGTAAGAGTTTAATTTTTTGAAACAATTTAGACAAAATTATAAATGTATTAACCTTTTTCAATAAGAAACCAACTTTTAATATAGGCAATAGAACCCAGAAATTACAAGTCTTTTTACATCCCTTTTAAAATGTTATAGGTGTTAATTATTTTCCGAATTACATTAAAAAAGGGGAGAAAAGCAAATTCCTGATTTGTAACGCCTTGTTTATTATTTGTTTTGTTATGCTAATGATTATTTATAAAATTATCATTGCATATTTTTTAAAGTTCTATTAATCATTAAAGTCATTAAATCATTAATTTTTTTGGGATTTCAAGGTTTCAAGGAAAAAATTCTATCTAATAACGCTTTGTTTATTATTTTCATCTGTTTCTTCCAGTTTTTATATTAAAGGGAGATATAATCTTTCTTTCATCCATCTATATTCTTACGTATTTGGATATGCTGGGTGTTTCTCAATGTATCAGTTCGCTGTTGTGATAGGATTTTTTAAGAGGAGTTAAAACCAGAAGTATGTTGACTTAGAAATCTAAAATAATTTTTCATTACATAACACTATATAAAGAGATTTACTGCCATATATTTGAAATTTTGAGAGAAAAATTAGTTCTTGAATTATATTTCAATTTAAATTCATATCTTTATCAAATGATATTCATCAAAAACTACCGAATGGCTATTCCGAATTTGATTTTGATTATTTACTATTATTATGCTTCAACTGAAATTTCTTTGTTGAAACGAAATGAAAAACCATGCAACATTTTTTCCTTTGGAATCTACGTTCAGAAAATTTCTAAACTAACTTCTTTTAAGTTAAATAGTGATTAACTTATCTACAGAAAGTAATTACCATTAAATAATTCAAAACCGCACTAATGTTCCACAATTGTCTTTTCTTGGCTCGCTAACAAGGTACAATTTATTCCAAAACTGAACTCTTTGCTCACGTATGAGAAAACGGCTGCAGCCTTTGTCCAGATGATAATAACGTGCAAGTGAGGAAGGGAGTCGGGTCGATGGACACTTCGTGAAGGAAGATTGCATATCTCATGTTTCCGTGATCGTTTTCACCAGACCCACTGGAATACAACATCACGGACATAATAATAGACCCTAGCTCCGTAGCCGAGGTTAGATTGCGATAGCAAAACCCCGCATTGGTTTGGAGGAACGGTAGAATCCAAATGATGATTGTACGACGTGGGAGTATCACCGTGTGGTCGAGGAAATTATTTCTGAGTGGTTTTGGCTGGGAAAAGAAAGCTGGGCAGATGTTTCCAGTATGGGATATCGGGTCGTGATTGGAGGAAAAAACGAGGGATTTAAAGAAGACATGACAGGTAAAATGTGGTGTTTTGAAAATGATGTGTCATTAAATTCCTATTATTGAAAATATTATAATAATTGCTGAATATTGCTTGCTTAAAAAACCATGCAAGTGTCTGGTGGAGATAAAGATGACAAAATTATAACTATTTTTTATATGTTAGATATTTAGAATCGATAATGGATTTACATTGATAAATAAGAAATTATTACCATTAGTTTTTATAAGAAATAAGTGTTCAACATGATAAATGCTGAAGACATATACACATACAAATGCCAATTTCTTAAAAGAAAAACTTTAAACAAATAATGGAGTTTAAATTTCATTAAAAAAATTATTTAGTCAATAATACTGATTATTATAATATTTATTTAGTCAATAATAGCAGTAGTGAGCAGAAAAAAGAGTAAATAAAACTCTACCAAAACTGAAATAGGTGCAAAATCAAACTGAATATGAATACGTTCTAACAGCCATACATTCATTTATATTGAATTAAAAATAACATTACGTTTAAGAATATATTTAGCTTAGACTTTATATTGCTATTAATTACATACAATTAAACATATTTAAAAGGTAGTGAAAGTATAATGCAATGAAAAAAAAGAATCACGTTATTCACATATCTACTACACATTGGTTATCTAATGAAGTTATCTTTGTAACATGGTAAAAATATTGTAATCGATAATAAGACTGCGTGACATGAATTCTACTCGCTCTAATCTTTGGATTACTCCAAATGGCTTGTTCATCCTTCATTTCTTACTAAAAAATTTAATCTAAAGTTTAATCATTGTGAGGTATTTATTGCTAGAAAGTTATTATAATGAAACAATATTATGTTTCTTTTTTCTGGTGAATATAAGCATTTTTTGACAATATTAAAAATTTGAAAAAGTACAAAAAAATTTCCTTGAAGACTTAGAAAATTAGGAAGAAAAAATAAAACTACGAATGATGTACTTTCAGGTATCATGATTTAAAGTATATAGTTAAATTAAGTAATAAAGTCAATTATTTCAAATTGCGTGTAGTAATTCTATACTTTAGGTCTTTTAACTAATTTTTTTCTGAAAGGATACAAGATGATTGGCAATTCTAGATTTTAGTTCTGTATGAATATTATGCTATATTTCATTCATAGCTGATTCAGGTGAAAGCAGAAAATAATAGTTAGGGAATTTAACATTTGCATAGTTGTTATTTGTTTTTTTACTGTCAATTTGTTTACAGATTTTAGTGCCATTTTCTGATAAACTAAAAAATAAATATAATCTAATAAATAAATAAAAATAATTAATAAATTTAAAAATAATATAAATATTATAAGTTTATGAAATTTTATAACTGTAGTCATTTAAAATCGAATTATTGATTTAGCATTATTACTGTTGATTGTTTTCCACTTTGGAAATTTTATCTTAAAAATTTAATTAATTTTTTTTTTGCTTTTACTTCTGTACTATAATAATATTTCGTTTATTTATTAACTTATATAAAAAGTTATTTCATATTTATTATGGACATATTACATATATTCAATTATAAACTTCGTTGGGGACTAATTATAGACATTAAACTATAACGTCAAAAGTGCCTTTGAAATAATAAAGCAATAACACTTCTATTCAAATAACACATATATTTTTTTTCGTATGTCCGAAATTGATATTGTTAACTCGGGGGTAACCATTTTTTTTTTGTATTTCCATTCCTTTAATTTTAATTATATTTGAAAAATAACACTTCGAATATTTCGAATGACTTTGCCGATTAAACATCTATGAATTTCTGATTCTTCCACATAAAATATAAATCAATTTTCAGGATATTTATTAGAATGCATTTTTTCAAGTTGTTTCTATTGATATCTTTAGTCTTAAAAACATGGAGACTTGACGATTTAATAGCGTATTATTGCAAAAACTGACTTGCTGCAAGTAAACAATTTATTTTTAAAATATGTTATTGAACTTCACAATGTCATATGAAATTCTTAATAGCATATAGTTGATAAACTCATTGTACGCAAAAATTAATTTCCTTTGTTTGTAAGAGAATGAATTATTCATGAGTGATTGTTTCAAAGCCATATTTAATATTGATTGCACTAAATTACTTTCAAAAATTATATAAAAATGAAAAAAAAAAATCAAAAGATAAGAAAGTTGAACATCGAAAAGAGAAATTATTTAAAAGCAATCATTGGCATGTAGTTATTACATAACTGTACAAAGAAAAATTATGTCATTTATGCTCATTTTTGCAAGAAAATATAATGGATAAGCCAATGTTCGATGATGAACAAATTACTTGATCTGTAAGTTTGTTTATTAAAAATATAAGAAAAATTAGAATAAGGAATTAAAAAGTTATGTGTATGCATAATGATAGAATCAAATCTTCCAATTTAATTATAATACCTTATCATTAAAAATTAAAAATTAAATAACATTTTCACAATTTGATTAAAATAATTCTAATTTATGAATCATATAATATTGAAAATGATTATAAATTTAATTATAAATTGTTATTTTAAACGATTTTATTGATTAACAAATGAGAGTCGTTACAAGCTGATTAAATCACCTATTATTGTAGTCACGAACTGGAGGCTAGCTGGATTAAATGATGGGGAAAACAAAACAAAACAAAATGCCGAATCAGTTATTTCAGAACTTGTAAACAAACTTGGAGAATTTAGCGGCATTCGTGTCAAAACAAATAATACTGGAACCTTCTAAAATTTTGATTATAGAGCAAATATTAACCGATATATGCCTGATTTATCCAGAGACTTCTCTGCCCGGTTTTGGCAGATATAAAATCTTTGTAGCCTAAGCTGAAAATCATTGAAATAGTCGGCGGAAGGTTTAGAGTCGCTGGCACGCCAACGACGAAGAGCAGGCGTGGAATTGAGCTTTAGCGTTTGTTGAATTGAGCTGTGTGTCGAATCCTGGTGTTTATTTTAGAAGCAGCACTATGTTGTGTATCGAGCAGCTAGTCCTATAGCAATTAGTCAGCAGTCCTATACAGCTGAAGCTCTGAAAGAATGGAGAATTGCAGGCATTTGGAGATACCGTAGAGTGTAGCTAAATAGTTTCCATTCTGCCGGCTGAATTCTATCTAGCTTCTTTGCGTGATGGCTTACAGTAATTGGTACTACCAATTACTATAAGCCATCATATATCTGTGGTTAGAGCTCTGGTCTTGTAAACTATGGGTAGTGAGTTCGATCCTCTATGGCGGCTCATAATTTTAAGGCTGATATAGACTGGATGGTTGGGCTCTGGACTTGGGTCCGTAAGGTTGTGAGTTCGAAACCACCAGTCAAAATTCCCAGTGAGTGGTGGTGACTGACTGACGTATAAATCTGCCGTGGTCAAAAAGTTCTCCGTCAAGAGTAATATCACTAGGGGATACTGGATCAGAGGTGATCGTTCTCTGATTCAGGTCTAAATTACGATCTGTGGCTGAGAGAATGAAAATGCATGAATAAAGTGCGCCCCTTAAAAATGGCTGTGACGTGTGGGTGGCAAAGTCAAACTCTTGTTTATAGATGGCGCCACTGGAAAAATCAAGAGACCCACCCTATTGGCTCATATTGCTGTCTACGTCACATCGGGCTTGTCCAATGGAACCTGCTATAAGAAACAGCACCTCCGATTACTAATTGTGCTCTACTGGAATAAATCAAGCGAGTCATCGAGTCAAGCGAATATGAGTCCAGATGCAAAATAATATTTCAAATCTTATGATAAAAAGCACAAAAAAGGCCTTAATTTAGAAACTGATGAATGATATTTCATAATTTGAATGCAAAAATGCCTAATAAATTTCACAAGATAGAATTTGGTATCACCATCATAACAAAAAATATTGTCATGGTGCCTTATTTACTTATTAAATATTATTTATTTTGGTCTAATGTATAATTTAAACTTTGATCTCTATTACGGAGAAAGGAAATATTTTCCATTAATGATAAACATTATCATCATCGAATTATTAAAGTAGATCGAAAACATATATGTATAAATCTCGTTTTTCTGATAATATTTGTATTAGGAACTTTTTATAAAATGAATATGGTCCGGTATGTTATTATATTGAATATGCTGTAAAATTATTTATCCATTCTTCTATTAGATTTGTAAATTTCGATTTTTCATAAATATTCTTATATTTAAATTCAGGATGCAAAAACTTATTACTTATTTTGAAAAAAAAAAATAACATTTAACTGAAGTATATCCATCTAAAAATAACCCAAAGTATATAAAATCATTGAGTTTAGCATTCATAAGATAAGAAATATTTAATAAAAGCTTAGCATATCACCAACACAGGAAATTGTAGGGAAAAAAACAAAGCATGGTATCAAGCACATTTAGTGAAAATGTCTATCGCTTACGTATTTTGATATTTATAAAAATATTTACAAATCTAAAGAAAGTTTCTATATTTTTTTTCATATGAACTTCACTTCATTTTTAAAATCATGTTTGTATATTACGTCACTTCAAAAATTTAAGTTAGTTTGAGAATTTATTTTCAGAATTTACATGTATTTCATAAGTTTCTATTTTAGTTCAATATTGTTTCATATAAATAATTTTAAAACCTTTCACATGAAAAAAGTCAATAAAATTAGACATACCGCTGAAACTTTCATTATTTAAAATTACGTTACTAGAAAACTCACTTCCTCCGAAATTCAGGTGTGTTTATTAAAGAAGATAAGTTATTTGAAATTATTTATGAAGGGAGTTTTTCAATTTTATGCATTTCTACTTAATATAAAATGTTTATATGAACAATAAATGATCCATGTATTTTCAAGGAAAAAAAGAAGAGAATTTAGGAAATAATTTAATAAATTTCAATCCGATAATTAGAATAACATGCGAATCTCACTCTACTACTAGATTGATGTATGTGAGCATATTAAAAGGATCACATGTGAGTATGAATAACTAGTTCCTTTTGATAAGTCCTATTTAATCATTATTTTAAGTATAGCGGAAAGCTTATCGATTTTTCTAAATGTACAGACATTTATAGATTCTATTATTTAACCAAAGATGCGTTTCAAAGAAACTTGTGTGTCTGTTCTTATATAAATACTGTACGTAAAAAAAAAAAAAAAAAAAAAAAACATGGTTAAAAGGTCAAAATCGGGCTAAACTTTTTTTAAACAAAATGAGTAAAAAGTTCATACAAATTTTAAAAATTATAAAACCCAGAAAATAAACCCGAAAATAAAGCAAATAAATAAAAATGCCCGCAGGTTTGGCGTTGATAAGTCAGAGGATTTATATGAGTCTTGTTCATAAAAAAATAAATGAAAAAAGGACGAAAATGTACTAAAAGTTTTGTAGGTTTAGAATCGATAAGTTACGATTAATTTTTTTAAGTATACAAAATATATATTCAAAAAACAGCTGATAGGTCATGTTTTGTGCATACGAGGAAAAAATGGCAAGCGAATAACAAAAATAATGTTACTGAAACATTTTTTATCGCAATATGTGTACCACATTTAGATAACATTTCCACATTTAGATTTTGATGCAAGTGTTTCCATTTCGGCTGTATCTCTCTGAACGTTCCTACCTTCGACTTGTTTGTCTGGATCTTACACAATCCAAGTTCCTAAAACATGCGAACAAACTTCACGAAATCTGCCACTGTTAAAGCACATTTTAAAATCCTTTTTCTAATGTTGTAATTTACGCAGAGAAACACTAGTTGATTCTTAGTTCTTGTAAAACAGTTTCATTCACAAAACTTTATCTTTTCCACTCAGGTTGCTTGTTTGGTTGATTTGTGTTTTCTGACAGAACAGCCATTCTCATGTTAAAATTTAGAAACATTGTTGATGTTTGAATCTTTGTATAAAGTTACTTATTTTTATGCATGAATGAATATAATATAGTTAAAACAGATGATGACATATTTTCTTTAAAATAACAATTAAAAAGGGAAATTGTTTAAATTAAATATATGGCAAAATGTGTATAGCAAATAAAAATTTTAAAATATTTTGATGGCAATTCCTTTCTAGCAATTCTGGGAGAGTTAAATTTGATGATAAGATAAAAATAATGGGGGTTATAGAAGTCAAAAGCTAGGTATTCAATCAAAATATGATAATCTGTCAGTTCAACGCGGAACACATGGGTTCCCTTTCTTCGATTAGCCAGTAGGTGCGGGTAATCCAAGTATGTCCAATAAATAGCGAGATTTCCATTCAGGATCCTTGTTCACTTAAATGATGCATGCAAAAGAAAATTGGTTCTTGATCTAGAGCGTAAGTGTTTATTCTTGTCAGTCTCATTTGCATACATCCAACTATATAGTTGGTATCAACGTTGTTGTCAATGTCAACATCATATGTTGACTGCTTTTTGAAATTTTTTTAAAAAAAATTGGCTTTAAAAAAATTCCATGTTTTACCAATACTAAATCTGTAAACAGTTTTTTTCATTTAGGTTATTTTTCATGTTTTATAATTAAAAACAATTACGGGCGCTTTACCCTCCCTGTATGAGGATGGGACTTAAAATTGATATTTCAAAATGCAGAAAAAATTTCATCTGTAATTTCATTTATGATTATCCCTTCTTCAATATAAACTATTGCTATGTAAGGGATATTCATTTATATAAAATAATGACAAATAGATATGAAAAGCCATGGAAATTACCTTTTTATTTTTATTTCCACTGGGGAAATAAATGAAAATCAAAATGGGAAAAAGACCTGATGAATCATCCCATTTAGAATTATTCCTACTGGTTATGAAACAGTTCCATGCAATGGAGGATACAATATAAAAAGGAAATTAAAATTATTTATATATTGAGTAAAGGACTAGTAGATAGTATCAAAGGATTGAATGAATACTATTTTAGTAAGCAGTGATAATATGCAATTGGAAAAAATTAAATTCGAACCATGTAATACTGCAAATAATCGGAAATTCGATTGATATCGTAATTCGATATGTTAGCACCAGCCACTTAAACATATGGGTGGGATAATTATATATTATACAGTTTTAGCGACATAAAATAATATGGAAATATAGTATAATTTTAGTGTTTATAAGGAAAATCTTTCCTTATAATTTAATAAGGAATTTCAAGATTTTTTAAAAACATTTTATTGAATAAATTGATAACATTACACATATAAAGGAGATATTCAAAATTAATGAAACATACATATATATTTTCGGTTTCAAGTAATTTATGATTTAAATATAAAAAATAATATGAATGACGGGAATATATATTTGGTTATCTGAATTGAGAAGCAATAAGAATTTATATGAAAGCAATTTATTCTCTTAAATAACAACTTATAATTATAAATTTGATTTTATATCGAAAATGATAAAATATTTACATTGTAACACTTATTTTGTTTACGTAAATATACACATTCATTTTAAAATTTATGAGAAAAGGTATCTTGTTTTACAAATTTTTCCAGTTTTTTGAAAACAGCTCAAACACAGCTTTGTGTTTTCTTCCCTTATTATGAAATCATTGAATTATTCATAAACTCTATCTAGCAAAGGAAATTGAATAGTTTTTTGAATAATGAGAAAAATAACGAATTTATTCTGTAAGATTTTACTGCTCATATGTAACAATATTCCCTATTTTCTTTTTATGAAATATTTTATACATGAAATATGAGTATGATTGATTCATGCATGTACATAATAGAGGTAATAACTCTATAGAGATCCAAGAACTGTACAAAACTTATAAAGTGATCTTGTTTTCCTTCGTAATGAATTCCAAATCTCATCTTACGATCTTACGAAAACATATAATTTTTGGTTACAATATAATATGATTAAATGTATAAAATATTCAAATGTGTGAAGGAAGTTCACATATAAAAAATAATTTATTATTAAAAAAAAACGAAATACATTTTATTCTCTTGGTTATGCAAAGGAAATAATAAGAAACGACACTGATTGTCGTCCATCTCTGCTACTTGATGAATTCCTACATCACAAAAGAACTATTAAATCTGATGTGTACTATGACACACTTCGAAGACTACTCAGGTCGATCAAAAACACACATACGCCAGGTCTACCCTCTGAGGGTGTGGTTCTGCACCATGACAACGCGTGTCCACATGCCTCTAGGGCAACACACGCTGAACTGGCTATGTTCAAGTGGGAGCAGCTCGGTAATTCACTACAGCCCTGACATGTCACCCTAGATTTTTTTCATTTGTTTGATTCTCTAAAAACACATCTGAATGGGAAGCGCTTCAACTGGTATATATAACTCCACTGAACATAGGAGTTAAAGGTTCTTCTGTGCTTGAGGAATTCAACAAGTAGCAGACCTTGGACGATAAACTCAAGGACGCTGTGAAGGACTGGGACTCATCATGGTCACATGAATTCTAAAACAAGGAATTACTTGGCTTGTTTCTCAATGGGATGGGATTGTTGTGCTGAGGTCAGTGGTGTATGTTCTGAATAAAAACTTCATATATTCCCACAATGTCGTTTCGTACCTTTTTATTTGAACACCCCCACTTCGTTAAATATATGGGATGTTGTAAAAAATTCTCTTGGAGCTGTATTGTCAAATATTTGAGCTTTATTGATAATTTTCTGAAATGTTGTAATGAAATAAAAATAGGCAAAATAATATGTCCCCTACACACCCTTATACAGAATTTAACTCTTTACTTTCCGAGGGTTTTTTAAAGTACTGTTTAAATCCATTAATATTATTCAGCTATTTTTTCTAACAGGATTTAAAAAAAAGAACTTATTTTCAAAAGAAAGCAGTAGATATCATCTAAAAATATTTTAGTATTAATTTAATTAAGTAAATAGTATCAATTGATTAAAAATGCTTTGATCTTCTTCCTGGTTTTATTCTGTACGAAAACTTAAATAAAGGGTTAAAAAATAAATTTGAAAAAACGATGATAAAATAATTCTGTAAAAATACGGTTAAGAGGTAATATATGGTTAAATGAAGAAAATATATATCTATATTCAAATTAAATTGAATAAGTTTTTATTATTGTCAAAAAAATTTAAAATATTGGTTCTTTAGCATTGGCTTATGAAATTTTATAAGCCACCTGACACTAATATGCTAGATATTTAAGCCAAGTGAGCACCTCCTGTTTTTCTAGTAGGGTCAACTAGGACCAAAAGTACGATTTAATTTCTTCGTGTCTGACAGTCGCTTGCATAATCCCTTTTTACAGGTTTAAGGGTTGGGAGCGCATTCACACACCTCAGAGATAGCACACAGAAGAAAACAATCTTGCCCGAGCAGGAACGTGGGAAGCCCAGTTCATTTGGAAGACATGCTAACATATTTCAGGGTAAAAACACAACTGTAAATTGAAAATGACTTCGAAAATCATTAATCCAGTAATAAAACGTTGAAATTAGTGTTTAGTAAAATTTTAAATGAATATCCAAAAGTATTTAATTAGTAAAGAAAACAGTAAACTGTGATATAACTGTCTTCGTATTACTCCACTTTGATAGAACATAGTACAGCATTAATCTAGTTTTATATAATAATTTTTACATTTAAATTCAATGATATGTTTCTATGTAAAACTAAATTTAGATTTTCTGATAAAAGATATGGAATGATCTTGAATAACATTGATAAATGTTTAGGGTGTAATTCAATATTATACATGCACATTTTTTATAAATGTGGATTTTAAAAATAAATTTAATAAATCTAATCTAAAAACGTCTTTGCTACTTATTAATAATTTCGAAAAATTAAAGATAATTCATTCTAGAATCCAGTATCTGAACTAACTATTAGGGTATCCGTAAGTTTCTCTCCTGATTCTAATATGAAAACACACAATGTTTACAGTTTAATTCTTTATTTTGTTATATAAGAATCATTTTGCTGTATTTCATCTTCCATCTCTCAGGAAACCTGCCTCATTATGTCTCATTTCAAAAGCTGTTGCATTTTGAACAAAATAAAGAAATAATACGTTGTTCTTTCATTGATGGATTTAAAACGACAATCGTGAATGAAATATTTTAGGAACATAATAAGCAACAATAAGAGCAATCGAGAGCTGGAGAGTATGCAGGATGCGGTGAAACATCTCAATCAAACTTTAAGACCTTCTCTCTTATGACTAGTACAATACGTGATCTCGAGTTGTCACTATGAAAAAGAGTCCTGTTTGTTCATTAATTCTAATCAGTGTTTTGTTGTTGTGACAGCTTTCAATCGACCCAATTGATGGCAATGTTTTGTGGAATTTATTGTTTCACCTTGAGGAAGGACCTCTTAGAAAATTACTCTTTTCCATGCCCACTAAAGGAACAAAGTAACTTATTTGGGATGTACTGAAGCCCTGGTACGATTGAAATTTGTGGCACAAAGGCTAATAGATAAGACTGCTTGTTTGCACTAACAAAGCAGGATAAGGTCAATCATGGCACGAGGAGGAAAAAAAAACTTTTGAGACACTCAAATAAATTATGATCTTATTAACAGATGTCGAACAAATAATATAAAAGAAATAAACAGATGCAAGATAATTCAGGCCATATTATTTAATCATTTGTAAAGAGCAATGTGTAAAATAAATAGATTATACAGTTTGTGTAATTTATTTCCTTCAACTGATCATTTCTCTTGTTTCGCTGTGCTGGTAAAAATTCCATCATCAGAATGGATCATAAAAATACATTAATTTTGCACATTTCATCTTGCATACTTCAAATTCTCCCATATTTTGAAACTCAATTCGAAACACGGATATAATAACAAGATATGATTTACCTGAATTGAATTCCGTTCATTATATCTTCTTGTTCTAACGTACTCAGGAGAATTTTGGAACGCTAATTCAGTCTCTTCGGTTATTTTTCATCATCTGCATGCTGACAGTGGGTTGGAATCGGTAGAAGAAATTACTTGAAACACCCAAAAAGATATTTATGATGACCATTTTCGTTCCTTCTGGGGCTTCAAAGAAACGAAAGTGAATGAAATATTAATGAACCTTGAGTGAAATTTTATGGTGCTTCTTGAATTGCTTAGAGACATTTTGAATTAGATGGAAATTATTTATAATACTCAAATATGCACGTTGCTAAATGAAAAAAATACTCCCATAAAGTTTTTTCTTCTTGAATATCATCAATTTTAAATTATGGAAAGATGGATTTTCTGGTATTCAGTGTAAAATGACTTCATTAAGGAAGGTATGGAAAAAAGAAATCCAACAAGTGATACAGATATATTTATTTAAAGATTAATTTTATTGTCTCCCTTTTATACTTATTATGATTTAGGTCTTAATTTGATAACGATATATAATTTTAAGACACTTTCAGGAGAGATTGACAGTTATTCGATTAATTTAAATAATTATTGAAAACATCAGTTCGTGTGTTTTGTCCATTTATAGTGTGGAATATTAACATTCATTTCATAATTATTGAAATTCATATACCTGAAAACACTTGTTATGAATATCATAAATTTGAAATTAAAGAAAGATGGGGTTTCTGCAATTCAATTCAAAATGACTTTATTGAATAAAGAAAGTCATTGAATAAATAGTTAATTACTGAGACATTTATTGTCATCTGTGCACTCTTATCAGGATCTAGGTATTAAATAAATTGATATTGAAATTTAGTATGTATTCAGAAGCAATTGGCAGTTATTCAATTAATTCATTTTCAATACTGCTAAGCAAAGTAATTAATGAGTAAAACGACATTTTTGTTTTGTTGTAATTTTATTACACATTTCAATTGTTCGGACTGTTAGAAATATTTTGTTATTTGCATAATGATACTTCGAATTAGATAGAAATTATTTATAATATACAAGTGTGCACAGTGATGAAAGTAAAAGTACTCCCGCAATATGCCTTTATTATAAATATCATAAAATATAAATTATGAAAAAGTTTTCATCAATTGAATGTAAACTTAATTCATTAAGATATATTGAAGAAGAAATCCAACAAGTGAAAGAAAAATATTTGTTTATAGACTAGTTATACGATCGCATATTGCACTTATTAGGATCTATGTCTTGATAAATATATTGAATAATATAATGTATTCAGGAGTGATTAACAGTTATTAGATTAATTTGTTCTGAATATCATTTAACAAATTAATCTTTGTTCAAAAAAGCTTTTTTTATTCTTTTATGTTTTTAATTTGCATTTCTAAAGTTTTGAATAAAATCTTTCCTTGCATAATTATAGTAATTACTATATCTGGTAATACTTGTTGTGAATATCAAAATTTAAAAAAGAGACAGAGAGAGAGGGATATTTTATTATTCAGTGTAAAATGGTGTCATTTAAAAGAGATGAAAAAAAAAGTTCAATTAGTTATACAGAAATATTTATTTATAGATTTATTACAGAGCCGTCTATAAAGGCTTACTAAAATCTATATTTTAAATACATAACATAGAATTCTAGGATGAATTATGGAGTGATTGACTCTTATTCTATTAATTTGTTTTCAATACTATTAAGAAAATTAATTTATAATTCAAAATGCAATTTTGTTCCTTATTATTTTGCATTTCTTTAGTTGGGGATATTATTTTTTCTTGCATTATTATTTTAATGTTTATCTCTTTTACTAGATTTATTAAACACCGTTTCGAATATTTTTAATGCTTTCAAAATACTTCATGCATTGAAACTCAAAAGAATTTTCCATGTAACAATATATTTTTTATATGAAGTTAATTTTTTTATTATATAATTTTAATTATTTATCTTTAATTTTCCTCTCTGAAAACTTTTATTTTATTTTCTTAATTAATTATAATTATCTTTATAATATTTGTTTTGTTTTATAGTCTCTCTTTACAGATTTTGATTTGCTATATATTTGACCCCTCTTGTTATACGCATTATAGTATGGAAGTTTGAAGGAGAACGCTACATTTCTTTCCCATATTAATATTTTTAAATTCATATTAATGATATTTCTTTTATATTTTGAAAATGTAACATTGATTTAAATAATTAAGCATACCTGCTTAGTTTTATATTTTAACTTCCTTCAGAGTAAATTTCAATAGTTGCTTTAAATTGTTAATTTGAGAGTGATGGTAGTGCAACAACATACTTTCTATAATTTATATTTATTCCTTTATATTAAAAATCATGCAATCTAAGGCTTTTTCCATTTTTTTTTAAACAAGACAATGTCAATATTAATAAAGGAAATGTAGCAATTGTTAATACACCAAATTTAAATTTATTTATTTCTTTTCTTCAGAATTCGTTCTTCCAAAATCCATTTCTTTATTTCTTAAGTTTCATGTCTTGATTTTAACCCAAAGACGACAAATTCAAAAATAAATCACAAAATAAAATATTTTTAACAAAATATTGAATAACGTATATATATATATATATATATATATATATATATA